>ML208260.1:904430-955846 GCA_004369065.1 Pluteus cervinus
AATGACCCAGTTGACGGATATTGACATCGATTATGCTTTATCCGTTCTAAAGTGCCTCGACATCCCTGGCATCCGTGGTAACCTTGCCAGACTTGCTGACATTATCTGTCCATGCAAGTGAGTCATTATCCGGTTTTTTTTCGACCACCTCTCACTACCTACCCTACGTGTTGAAGGTGGTTGATCTATGCCACGAATTGGAACCTAGGGTTTGGTCGCAGGTGTCATTCGGTCATCTCATCACCCGTTCTCAGGCTGGGTGTGCCCTCATCGAGCTCCATCTTCATAACGTCCTTCCTTCAGAAGATGACCTCATCCAGTGTCTGCAGTGGACGTCGAACTCTTTGATAGAGCTCCGTCTATCGGACCTCAAAGGTATCACCGTCGTGATGGGTCGTGCTTTAGTTGTTTTGACTGACCGACCAACTACGAATGGCACCTCGGTTTGCATGTGTCCTAAGCTGGAAGTCCTCAAGCTAGGGACCTCGCTTGCGTCCTTGGATGGGGTTCTTGCGTCTATGGTAGAATCAAGGTGGAAGCCGTCTTTGCAATTGCAACCTTGGCTCCACTGGGCTTCAACGCAGTGCATAGCCTGCCTCCAATCGATCAACCCGCGATTGGATCCGTCGACTCATCTAGAAGACATCCGTCGTTTGGCTCTACTTCGTGAACAAGGATTAGAACTGTGTTGATACTGGCACGGGGCAACACTGAGGTGTGGCTTTTTACATCATGAAGCTGAATGTGGTGTTGATTTAAAATAGAGGATTGCAGTCGTCTTACGAGTTGAAGTCGCAATTGCGAATCGCTTCAGGATAATGGCGAGATCAGCCCCACTAGTTCCCGAGAGCACGATCAAACGTTCGCCAGGAAATCGCCGTCCGGGGGTGAACTTTACGGTCCATACTGTAACATGGAACCAGAGGGCCGTTCGGAATTAGCCGAGGGGCAGACTGAAGAAAGGATCAGTTTCAAAGGGCCGAAATAACTTCTGGCAATGGCACGGGTTGTCTGTTTCGAGTACAGTCTGGGGCTGAGCCCTGACACGCAGGCTATGGTGGTGTGACTATCGCCACTGCTTTCTATCTGACCACTATAGCACGGATATGGTAAAAGGAGATGGCAGGACCGGATCCCGTTTGACCCCTGTATCTGATGACTATGTTTTTGTTGAGAGAACGCACAATCAGGCAGCCTCATGACCACTAACCTGAATTCCGTGACCCTAGTCCCAACTGCCAAAGTGAAGTAGACCACCGCTAACAAAGGTGTTAATTGTGGGATGTCGGGCGGTACGTTCGTGGCATACCCTCCGGAATGGCGAGAGAAATAATCAAAATCAATGTTAACTAGATACGGTCAAATTAGACGAGTAGCATGGGGTTTGGAGAGGTGACACACCTGCCAGCGCCAAGATCGACTTGGGAGACAGCTCGTTAGATGCTGAAATTGGAAATGGTAGAAGGACACTTACCGCGCGTTGATCGAGCGATAGGTCCACAGATGTGTTTCGGGAAACCTGGGGCTCATCGAAGTGGGATCTAGGGGAAAAATTCACGGAATATCGCCCTAATGGAGGGGTCAATGCTTGTCCGATTGCGTTGCAGAGTTTGAGTAACCTGTGTCTGTGAATATCTAGTTATGGTTGAGCCTGTTGGTCCACAAATTAGAGAGTTAAACCGTACTTCACGACCGAAACCGCGGAAAGCCCTGCTAATAAAAGCAATATCCTCTCCACGTGCATCTTGCAATGCAAAGTTCCAAGCCAGAAACCCCGCATCCACATTTGAAAATTGATTGAATGTGACGGGTTCCGGTTCCGGTTGTTGATCCCCGATCGGTGATAAAATTCGTCGCGGAGTGTCTCTAAGACGAGGGAGAAATCAGGACAAGCAAACTAGATGATAGTAGGCTATTACCGGACGAAAAGATCGTAACGACGTCGCCAAAAGTGCCAGCGTTGTTGAACTTCAGCGAAAGTGTCCAAGACAAGCTCCCCGCCTGGTGTGTAGACGGGTTGCTCGCTCAGTCTCTGTACGTACATTCTCGAGTTAATCCAAGCGAACGGCCTCCGTATCTTGTGAGAGTCAGTGCTCCGAGCTGCATTTCGAGGCTCATCTTACCCATAGTAAAGGAGCGCCAGACGCGTCCAGAATCACTGCGCGGAACGGCCTATGAGTTGCGAAAGCTTGCCTGGCTATAACAGCAAGGAACCCCTTGGGCTCTTCAGCAATATAGCCGATAGGTTCTCCTGCATCATTAGCTTCGCGGTTTGGTTTAGTAGGACACCGACGAGAACCATCTTACAAATCATATATTTATTTGATTGTTCAAACCCAATAAAAACATTGAGCATTTCAAGCTGCCTGGAAAGAGGTTGAATTCTGTGCGACAGACCAAAGCTTTTGAACCAATAACCTTTCTATCACCAATGTCTGGTTTTCGAGTAACGTTCGCAGGCCATCCACTGAGTCTACTTGAGTATTGCTAGAAGTAGCACGCCACAGTGGTGAATCGCCGGCAGATGGCTTCTCCTCCAGTGGTTCAGAACGTTCAGAGGGCGTAAGTTCTGGATCCGATTTCTGTGGGCTGGGTTGCATTCTCGGGCGTGTTCTGCTAGCGCCTACAGGTCGGTCTGTAAATCTGGATAGAGCATAAGAGCGCAACTGTTGAGCATTGCATCGTCTCCTTAAAAAATAGAAACGTGAGATAGGTGGAAGGCTCATTGGTGTGGATGCTGCGCCAATTCCAATTTCCATTCCGACCTGCGGCGCTGAGGTCGGGATGTCACGTGGATGCTGTAACGCCGTCCGAAATTCTCTGGGGTGCAAATTATCGTTAGGCGCAAGCAACGTGCTGGCTTTACATGCACCGGCACCACAAAGTCCTGCCCCTTGTCAAGTCCGGGGCGAACCAACTCCGGTCTGTTGCTGTTGCGGTAAAGCTAAAGGTGGGTATTTGTCCTTCTATACTTATTTCTTTCTGAGTGCAACGCTTAGCCCTACCCGTCGAATGATGCTGGACCTGTAGATACTGGAAATCTGCAGAAATGGACTGCACACAAAGCCGAAGGTGCTAATACGGCCTCTAGACATCCGTTCGCAAATGGGAAGACCACCAACTCACGGGCACGCCCTCATGGAGAAATCCGAGAGCAATTCTTTCCCAAATTCCCAATACCCCCTCCTAACCAATCCTCCTACACTCAGAAACGTGGAGAACCTTCACGTAGTGTCCCCATAGACAGACCAAAAGGAACTCGGGATGAGCGTTCGCAGTGGAACCAGGGTCCCGAAGGTCGGGAGGGTAGACCGGCTCCGAGTCGTCCATCTACGCAAGGTCTTCACAACAGACACTCAAGCGCACACAGGCCCAGTGGGTTCTCGCGTGACCACCAGGTAAACAATATACCTTACCGCTCCACCCCGACGTTCTCCCAGAGCAACGAGGCCTCCTCATCTCGTCCGTGGAGTGTGCCGCCCTCACGAAACCACTTCAGGACCAGGGGCAGCCTGCTTGACGAACGTCGACAAGTGGGATCGAAACCTTCAACGAGCAGTGATAGAACCAAACAGAAGCCCCCACGTCGGAAACCTGGTGCAGACGAAGCAGTGATTCTGTCGGCGGATGTGTACATTCCGACTGCGATCTCTGTTGGAAACCTGGCACGAGTTTTGGGCGTCCGTCTAGGTGTGTCTTGAAATCCTTGAATTTCCCTGCCGTTCCTAATTAGCAATGCAGAGATATTACAAAGGAAGATGGCACAAGTCGGAATGGCAGCAGAATCCAACTATGACTATGGTATTTCATTGTTGAACTTCATTGAAACGAATTTCTAAGCAACTTTGCAGTTCTCACATCGGACTATGCTGCCCTCATAGCGGAGGAATTTGGGCGCAATGCTATTATTAGTGACGAATATTCATTCGATCTCCATCCACCGTAAGCACTTAGATCACTAGCGCTTATTGGCAAGTTCACTATTCACGATTATTGAAGACCACCTCACCCGGATCCGACTACCCTGCCTTCCCGCCCACCTGTCGTGACCATCATGGGACATGTTGATCACGGCAAAACAACATTATTAGATACCCTCCGCTCCACTTCAGTCGCAAAAAAGGAAGCAGGTGGAATTACCCAACATATTGGCGCCTTTTCGGTGCCAGTTCAGGCAACCAGTTCTTCTGGAATTCGATCTATAACGTTTCTAGATACCCCAGGGCATGCTGCCTTCTCTGCAATACGTGCTCGTGGTGCGAATGTCACCGACATCATCGTTTTGGTTGTCGCTGCGGACGATGGGATAATGCCACAAACGCGTGAGGTCATCGATCTAATAAAGAGAGATCAGGGTAATACGAGTGTCGTAATCGCAATCAATAAGATTGACAAGCCAGGTGTTGATGTCGTATGTACTTTTTTCAACTTTATATGAATGAGAGAAGTTGACGCGCTGTATAGGATGCTGTCCAGAAAAAACTCCTTGCAGAAGGTTTGCAACTGGAAGTTTTTGGTGGAGATATACCATCCGTCGAGGTTTCTGGCCTCACAGGCCAAGGGTTGCCCACATTAATCGAGACTATATCCGCCGTTGCAGAAGTTCGAGATATCCGGGCCGAACGTGGTGGTGTCCTCTACGGCCACGTACTAGAGTCCAAAGTACAGAAAGGACTCGGGTCAGAACCTCCATAGCTAACTCGGCATCAACACACTAATCTATCCTTTTCCTTCCAGCCCAGTTGCAACCGTCCTGGTAATGCGTGGCTGCCTCGAAATGGGAGCGCATCTCATCAGTGGTACTCATCACGCCAAAGTTCGTATAATGAAGGATTCTTCCGACAACATCATTAAGACAGCTTATCCTGGGATGGCCGTAACCGTTTCTGGCTGGAAATCTTTACCCAGTTCGGGCGACAATGTTTTACAAGGTAGCGAGTCCGAAATCAAGAAGGCAATCGCCAATCGGGAAAGAGCACAGGGCTTAAAAGCTTTGATGACTGACGCAGAAGCCATTAACGCCGCCAGGAATCAAGAACGCCGACAGAAGGAGAACACAACTGTTGCTACTGCTGCCCCACCGGTCGTCGAAGGGCCGAAAGAGTTGCGCCTCATAGTCAAGGCAGATGTGAGTGGAAGTGCCGAGGCGGTGGTCGGCGCACTGCAGGGCATTGGCAATAAAGACGCGCAGACCAAGATCGTTTCCTCTGGTGTTGGAGATGTCTCTGAATCAGATATCACAATGGCAAAGGCGATCGACGGTATGTGTTTTCCGCGATCTCTGCCCAGTTTACCTTTTAATTGTGTGAGGCAGCTACCATCATCGCATTTTCTGTCTCCGTTCCCCGTTCTATCGAAACACTCGCAGCACAAAACCAGGTTCCCATATGCTCCTCGAACATCATCTACCGCCTGATGGACAACGTCAGAGCTCGCGTTATTGCTCTTCTCCCCGTGATCGTCGAAACAAAAGTGACTGGTGAAGCTATGGTACTGCAACTCTTCGATATCCAAGTCAAGTCCAAGCAAACGATGAAAGTTGCTGGATGTCGTGTGACGAATGGCTTGGTTGAAAAATCAAAATCCGCGCGGGTCGTGCGAGATGGAGAGGTCATTCACGATGGTACGCATTCCGAAATACGAGCGATCACGACCGGTTTGATCATTCTGTTACTTAGGTCCGCTTGACACGATGAGAATCCTGAAAAAAGACGTCCTCGAGGCTCGCAAAGGTTCAGAGTGTGGACTGAGCTTTGCTAATTTTGACGGCCTGCATGAGGGTGACCTCATTCAGATGTATCAAAAGATCGAGAAGCCTGGCGTATTATAGACATGATAGACTTAATGGTAGTTATTGTAGTTCTTTATTAATATATCAACCCGTAGATCATCGCAGTCTGTTGGCTTCGTCTAGAATGATATCCTTTGCGCCGACGGTCCCGGTCCGCCCACCAACGCCGAAGGTTAAACTGAAGCCCCCTAGATTCTCGGTCTTCTCCAGAACTGCCCAACTGCGGTTGTCCTGTTTCTTCAGTTGTAGCTCCACCTGAAGAAATCATTTCCGGTTATTCCGTTTCTCGACGAATTCCTAGCCTAGTTGATTCCTACCTTAGAATTGAGAAACTGATATGCAGATCTACTAGGGTCAATAGGGCCGAAGAGGTCTAATTCCTTCGTGAACCTCTTGGAACCAGGCAGGAATAGGTCGAAGGAAACCTAGACAGGTAAGGGTGAGTTCCCAGCAGGGATAGCACGCTTGAAGTCGAGCCTTTCTGGCGGTGTGACCGACCTTGTCGTCCGCAAACAAGACAATGCTACGGGACCTGTCTACCTGTTTGGCGAAGATTGAAACATAAACTTTATCTAAAGTTTGATAGTGGTCCACGCGGCAGGTTGTTTGAGTTTCCTGTACGTGTATGATAAACTTGACAATCAAAGGCGATATTCGGAATGAACGTACATACCGACACTGGGACAGATTTGACAGCAAAGCAGTGACGACCTGTCTTGCAGCCTGTAATCTTCAGGAATTCGTCAAACTCCAAAACCCGGCGTTTACAACATAAGTAGCCCTAGCAAGCCAGGATTAGCCGTGAACCAACACGAGCATACCATGCCTCACTTTGCTACCCTCTCTGAAAATTGGCTGATATATGTGAACTCGAGCACCAATCTGAGAAGTTCAAGAGATAACTCACGGGTGCTGGGTGATATGTGCAGACGGTTCCTTCACCGTCCCCGATGCGATTTACCTCGTCGCTCACAAATTTGACATTGCATCCTTTCCGGCGGCACTCTGTTCCTGGACTTACAGGGACATTGAAGTCTTCTTCTTCTTCGACTGCTGGTGCAGGTGCTGGGGTGGTGTTCGGTGTTCGTGCGGGTGTTGGTCTGCTGACACTAAAGGTTTCTGTTCCATCCATCGATTGGGTTGCCGTGACATTGGCAAGGGGTTTGGGTGGTGCGATTGGTTCGGTTTTTGCAGGTTCCGCACTGTGGTGATCTTCTTCTGTGCAGCCCTAGGCAAGGGCATGAGCCACTATCTGAAGAGAGGGTGATATCGGCCTACGGGGATAGCCAGGAATTCATCGAAGTCAAGAACGGGCTTATGGACATCGGCACAACATGACCACGACTTCAGCCCTTCATGGAACACCTGTCTCCGCGTCTATCATGAGTGGGTGTAGACCTGAAAGCTATGAATGGCTTACGGGCACCCCAGGGTGATGTACGCAGAGCCCCTTCTCCTCTTCGGTGAACTCGACGCCACATCCCTTGCGGGTACAACGGGGCATTGTATTCAGGATGTGATTCTCGTGCAAAACGAGGGGGACTTGGGCTGAGATACGAGGAAATCTTTAGCACCTAATTGAATGCCATTTTAAGATGCCGTCGAGTTGAAGTATAAACAAACAACGACCGCCCAGAACCTTCTACCAGCTTTCCAGATTCAGTCCTCCGTACACTCGGACCTGTACACTAGACAACCTGCTTATCGCGGCCCTTCCAGTGGTAGTTATCGTTGACATGCTGTTTACACCCCGCTCCAAGTGGGAAGCCTGTTGAATTGCTGGGCTCAAGCCCATGACTTCTCAGCTCGTTTCGTCGACCTAATTCAATAGGCAGTCCCCCCTAATCACTTGCTTTACGTTCGTTTCGATCAAACAGATTCACGGTCCGCGGCGTTCATTTCAGGCTGATCGCACAGCAAGTCAACATCCTCAAAGTTCGAACCTTGTCGATACTCAAATCGGGAGATGGAACAAATGCCAGTACCCGTTCATAAGAGCTTGTTTAATGAGGTCCATGTGAAAAAGTATAATCTATAGACCAGGGCCATAGGCCTCCCATACCAGAAAGCCAATGCCCCACGGTCCCGCGCGTGCTAATGTTCGTAAGGAGACATAGGTTTTGGGATATCTTACCGAGAACTCCGATGGGGATTCGTGAGGAACCATGCGGTGTTGGAAGAAAGGTGAAATACCTTCCTCGCGCAGTTTCTGAGAGAGGGTCGAAAAAAGAGACGGTTGCGGTTTCTCGTTGGGTATTATTGACCTCTCCAGGTACACTATGCGTCGTGCATTATCCCATGGTAGGCAAACGTACTCGTAGGCGAGGCCAGCAGCCACCTGGGTTGGTCGTAGTTAGTATGCTATAAAACTCAGATACGCGGCACGCACACCCCCTGAAACAAGAGTTAGAGCGTGGACGATTCGTGGAAGGAACTCTCCAAATGGTGCTTTGAAGACCCGCCGCTTGACACCCAACTCTGCCAACTCAACAGAAGCGGTCTTGGTGTGGGCGGCAATCCGACGTGTCACTTCGAAGATGGTAAAGAAAGCAGCAAAGCCTAAGGTAAAAAAGGCTCGTTGAAAGTACGATTTACACGGAGCAAGATACGAACCACACATATCCTTTGCACATCCCCAGCCCCACCCTTGCCACCCATGTCCAGCCATCTCGCCGACCTCGTGCATCCATGCCCGCAGGCGCCGAATCTCCTCCATTTTCTTCTCCTTCGACAGGGACGCTGAAGAAGCGGGGGTGAAACGAAAAACCTCTTGCCAGGCATGGGACCAGGTCCTGTAGCCAGATCCACCTTCGAGGACTAAACGCACATTCTCCGCCGGTGCCGCCAGGAGTGCTTGTGTAGCACCAGCCACCATTCCCGAAGCAGCTGGGGCGAATATCGAATGTTGACCCATCCGTGGTTCAAGCAGAGAATATGCTTCGGCATAACTTGTCCACAGCACCGTGCCAAGAAATGCGTTGACAGCTATCGGGGGTATGAAATGTTTGGGTATGACTCCAAGCTATCTGTAGGTTCAAAGGGTGTGTTAGGGACCTGCAAAATAAGGAGTACGTACTCCTTGCGCTTTAATGAGAGAGAGAACGTAGTTAGCTGAGAATGAGGACCCGTCTCGTTGTGCCAAGTGCTGTAAGGCATGCCAACCGCTAACTAAAGGGCATGAGCGAGAGCCTCATTGTCATCGAGCTTCGTACTTTTGGCTGGCCTGAACAATCGTACGGGTCGGGAGAAATAGAGACCAATGCTTCGTGTTAATGTGCGTGCGAGGGCAGCTTGCAAACCGCCAGAATCATCTGCAAATACGCAATGAGATAGCGTTTCGTAGTAGCATGTGGACCACTTACTTCCAACAATAGCACCATCTTGCTGACCCTCTATTGAGGTCATTCAACAATGCTGGAGACTGCAGAGAATCGGTTATGGGAGGGCAACAGCCTCAGTTTCAAACAAGCGAAAACAAGTCTTCCTTTGTTTCCTCCTGCAATGTTCTTGTCAACTCTCTGGCGTGGATGTCGTCTTTCAGCCCTTGGACTACGGCGCTCTCACACTGCACCACTTAATGTCGCCTCCTCAGAGGACTTTAAACTGTGGCCCGCCTTTATTTCTCACACCGAACAGCAGTTACTCCTGCTAACCTCGCTCAAGCTCCTTGATTTGAAGGAAAGTAAGAAGCTCCGGAATAAGCGAAAGCTCCTTTCGAAGGCGTCCCCAAGCAGCTTGCTAGACGTGTTCTACCCTGATGAATATTACGATTTTCACGAGGTCTGCTGGCTGATGCTTCCATTCTTCACCCAATATTCACCCGTGCTTAGGGTCATTACGACGGTGTGATTCACAATTACCGTGAAATGCACCTATCAAGCTGGCCGGAGGCGGAGACTCCGGGTCTAACCCCTATATTGGAGCGACTCAGGACACTGTATCCCACTTCGGAGCCTACGCAGACTCATCTATTACATCTTGCTTCCAATGGAGAAATTTTACCTCATGTGGACAATACTTCTGCCAGCGGAGCCTGGATAATGGGTGTTAGTCTCGGTGCTGAAAGGACACTAAGAATGCAAAACGTTCACGATGACCGGGACAATTTCTCGATGACTCTGCCATCGGGGAGTGTATACCTGCAAAAGTAAGATTCTTACCTCATGAACTCTTATCAGTCCAACGAACAAGCGTTTCTTCAAGAGATGCCATCAGATACCAATACGTGCATAGTATACTGAGCTCACTCAATGCGGGTCAACGATTGAGTATTATGATTCGGGTACGCAAAGCAATATCATCGATTCGCATAACGCTCACTTCGGTACCAAGCCGGTAATGAGTTCATAATTACCAGTATAGGACACAGCCGCTCTAATGATACGACTTCACTCTCGACGAGTCTTCACCTAAATTCTCGGCAACGCTATGAATTTGATTGGCACCAATCCCATCGATATCCTCTCACCGTGTTCCGATAAGTTCTTTTATTTGCACCATCCTTTGCGTTCGGCCGTCAGGAGCCATCGCGATTGCAGCGTCTTGTCCTACCGAATCACAGATGATGGATATTTCTCAGGGCAGCAAAACATGGCAGCATGAATATCCCTCCTGCAGGCAGACCGATAGTTCTATATCGAGCTCAACCCTGGGAGACACCCACTGATGGAACAGCTATAGAACAGGCCCCAAATCGATTTTGAAATATCCCAGGTGCAGGCATAATCGCTTCTGTGCAAGACACACCAACAAGGGAATTCTTGTCTAGCAACAAAAATATAATATAACACGTGGTTGAAAGGACGAGCAATCTTCGACCATCCCTCGTCATCGCAGTATCACTTCCAAGTGGGGTTCCAAGGCGCTTCAGGTTCATCTATCAACCTCGGCGTCCCAGCCCGGTTGTTGAGGTTTTTCTCAAACGCTCCTCCTCGCGATGAACATCAAAGATTCGGAACCGGCCCGACAATGAGGCGAATGTACGTCCACTCTCGGAACTATTTGATACATGAACGGTTCAGCTCTTAGCCTTCGAATCGTCTTGGGCGTGCTTTCCCCAGAGGTACGATCTCATCGACAATCGGGAAATCTAGCCACCATCACTACCCCCAAAGTGATAGTGCTATCCAGACTCAAATTCGCTGAGAATAAGAAGTACCTTCAACATGAGGCCCGGCTTATGGGGTTCGAACTATTCTGACTTCCGTCGATCACAAGATACTGACAATTATATTCTGCATATATACTATCATATTATTATCCTTAGAATAAGAACCAGAGGTCCGGAGCGTCCAAGAAAAGCCTAAATAATACAATATAGATGCCTACCAAATGAAATAGATAATCCTGAATACAGTTACGAGTTCGTCAATAATAGAATACAGTATATAGGAGGGACATGCGCGGGATACATGACATGAGTGTTGAGAAGTCCAATCGATACAGTGCGTAGGAGTGAAAATGCGTGGATGTTTGTTCTAGTGGTTGGTCTAGGTGAATGCTGGATTAATAGTCCGTCTTTAAGTTACTTTTGTCACACTGGCTGCACTGTAACAAAAAAGTCAGCACATGTGAAGACGGAAGGAGGTTGGATCGGGACGCACGGTAGGCTGAGGGTCTGACCGCTCTGGTCCAGGATCACAAGCACCTGGGTACCCTGTAAAGGAGGTCAGATACGCTTATCACCAGGACGCAGAAACATACGTCTGGTAATCTGCTTGTGGACTGTACGACGCCGTATACAATTTGGGCGTTCGCACCCCAGAAGAAAACCCGGGTTCCAGCCTTTGACAAGAGGTGAGCAACGGAAAAGGCTTGGGGAATAGGAATACCCACAGGGAATGCGTTCATAGCTTAAATAGTAGGCCAGTGGACGAGTGGTGAGGAACTGACTGACGGGTTGCATTGGAGGAGAACGGTTTTATAAGGATCGACTAAAAGGCATAATAAATCTACGGTGAAAGCGTGGATTAGTTGGCAACACGCAGACGGAGTAAGTAGTGTGATCGCACCAAACTCTACGGTGTTTCCAGGAATTCAATGTAGAAGAAATTAATGCATCTCGATCCTCGCGGAGCGTAAATGCAGGCACGCAGATCAACGCTCTTCTACGTAAGGACACGCGAGGCAGTTGCTCTTGCATGTAAGGAGTTGGTGCATGCTAGGTCGGCATGTTTGTGGTCTAAGTTAATAGAGAGTATTTCAGCTTCATAATCCCTGGCGATGAAAGGAGAAAATTGCAAAGTGACACACCTGATCCTCGGAGGTGAAAAAGGCCAGTGTGGGTCGCCATAGAGCACTAGCTCTCAGTCATTTATGATGCGCAGACACCATTCCCCGGGAGACTTATCACTGCAGTGGGCCCGGGGTACGAAGGTCCGCTATGCTGATCAGTTTATGTAATCCACCGGTTCCTTTACCTCGACGCGACTCGAGTCCGTCGTCTCCTCTGCTCGTTGCAATGCCACCTTCAGCCTCGACTCCAAAAAATGTCCGACAAGGTCACGATATGTCTGTAATACTCGTCACCGGTTCCTATGATCATGAAATCCGTTTTTGGGAGGCCTGGAGTGGAATCTGCTCCCGCACAATTGCGCGTACTGGTGAATCAGGCGTAAGCATTATATTCAACCAACCTTGAAAGCCAGGCTGTGGAATTTAATTTCTTATCAATGGGGACAATTAGCAAGTGAATCGTCTTGCAATTTCACCCGAGTTAGACCATCTACCGGTATCCGTGTGGAACGAGACTGACCGTATTTTTCTAGCAAACGCTTGCTGGCGGCCGCTATACACAAAAAAGTGAACATCTATGAGATTGCGAGTTCATCTTCGGATCCGGTGGGGCTACATACCTGAAGTATGGTTTGATTGTATTGACGGTGGCTGAAAGCTAGTGACATTCGAAGGCCATGGCGGAAATGTCACGGCCGTTTCCTTTCATAGTGAAGGAAAATGGCTCGTAACTGGGAGTGAAGATGGCACCATCAAGATATGGGACCTGCGGTATGAGAACATTCTATAATGATGGACCCATCCTTTGGAAGTGACATGCCAACCCAGGAGCTCTCATCTACACCGTACTTATGACAACGGAGCGCCAGGTTTGTCCATTGCGAACCGGTTTGTTACGCCCAACAGACTTTCCTTCTAGTGAACGATGTCTGTGTCCACCCAAATCAAGGGGAACTAATCTCGTGCGACCAGGCAGGAAGCATCAAACAATGGGACTTGTCCGCCAATATCTGCTCACACGAACTTGTAAGCTAGCTGGGTAGTTTTCATGCTCAGATACTGACATGCCACCTTTTCCGAAATTTTGACAGACACCCGCCGGCGATGTACCCATCCGTTCGGTGACACTTGCCCAGGATGGTTCCTGCCTTGTAGCTGGGAACAACAAGGTAGTCCACAAATTTCTTACCTGCTTTGACAGCATCGTACTAAATCTGGCCGGTAAGGGTCAATGCTATGTTTGGAGAGTGAACGAGGAAGGATCAGGGTTACCACGCTTCCAAGCAGTAACGAGATTCCTTGCCCATAACAAATATCTAACTCGCTGCCTATTGAGCCCCGATGTTCGGCAAGTGGGATTGTCTTGTATGTGGGCAGATAGCTGATCGCCTTTCAGGTACCTGGCAACTTGTTCTGCAGACAAGACAGTAAAAATATGGTCAATTGGCATGAACTACGAATTCAGGCAAGAAAAAGTTCTTGTCGGACACCAACGCTGGGTTTGGGATTGTGCCTTCAGCGCTGATTCTGCATACCTTGTAACAGGCATGGCCCCTCGAATTTTTCCGATTGATCTAATAACTCATTTCTGCCCTAGCTTCGTCTGATCATACTGCGCGCCTGTGGGAAATGGCATCGGGAGAGACTGTTCGCCAGTACAATGGTCATCACAAAGGTATGATCTGCAAACTTGCTTCAAAGCAGACCTCAATAATTCGGATTTTTTTCTCTCTCGCTAGCTGCTGTTTGTTGCGCTCTTCATGACGGTGCAGGCTAGGTTCCTGCGGAAAGTAGGACCTCTTACATCGACACAGGTATTCATATTCGGTCTTGGTTTCAATGCTTCTCAACCTCCACGACACACTCGCACTTGTGCGCAAGTCTATTCGGTAGACACCATGTTACGGACTGAAGGTTTTAAAACACGAATATAGGATACACTGGGCCGCAGACGCACCGCTCGAGCACGCTCTCACAGTGGGGAGCTCCCCCGGCTTTCCCTCCGCACGGACGATGGGTCGGGTATTACCCAGGGCTATTCTATCTTCAAGCGATATGAAAGCTGCCTGGAGGTTTGGTGCATTTTGCAATGAGAAGATGTTTTGTACAGGACCATGGAACCTGCACCGGAAAAGCCATTAGGATATGAGCAATGAGCCCCGCAAATTAGGTAATTGACTGGGTTGCGGAGATCGCTCCCTGTGCAGTTATAGAGGGGAAGTAATATCTGAACCCGATCGACGGTCGTGTTGCAAATAAGGAGTTGTTCGGTTTACCTCGATCTAGGATTGAACTATTGATGAGTTGCATCGCCCGCTCAAAAACATGCGGCTTTCATTCTTCCAAAAAGTAGCTATGTCGATGTTCCTACATTGAAGACGCCCAGCGGATAGGGATGCAGGGCCGGCCTCGACGAAAGCGTCGGGTTCCACGACGGAAGATCGTCGGACCGAGAGCCGGGAAATGAGGATGGACCGGGCTGGCGTGAAACAGTTGACGGAACTCCGCCGGCCGACGACGTGCTGGTCTGTGGCTGGTGTTCGCTAGTACAAACACAGCAACGCTTACGGTGCGCTGCTTCACCTGACTTCACAGCAGACACCAGTGACGAGATGGCATACGTATCTTGCTGTATCACACCCCGCAAAGGCCAATCTATGGCTAGATAAATCCTTGTCCTTATCGCGAGACTTGCTTCCGTGTCTTGTGATATCCTATTTCCAGCCAATCAGCATTCTTCCAGATGTCAGTCCTATCCGTCGGCCGAATGGCGGCCATTCTTTTCGCATTCACGATCCCCCCCACTCTCTGACAGCGACCACCACTCGAGTCAATGCCCTACGATCCCTCTCCTGATGCTCTCCCCCGGGTCTCCGAGTTCGCATCCGCCGAGGCCATCGAGAGCTTCAATGCGGTCGACCGGGACCCTTCCTCATGGAATGCTTCATTACCAGCCAACCAAGGTCTCTACACTAATGAAAACGAAAGGGATGCATGTGGTGTCGGCTTCATATGCCACATCAAAGGCGTCCCAACACACAAAATCGTTTCCGATGCCCGCCAATTGCTCTGTGCCATGACCCATCGAGGGGCAGTTGGAGCAGATAGCCGTGATGGAGATGGTGCAGGCGTCATGACCTCGATCCCCCATGGCTTCTTCAAACGAGAGGCCGAAAGGGATATCGACTGCGAACTCCCTGAGCCAGGTGAATATGCCGTCGGCAATGTCTTTTTCAAGAAAAACGATCCTGTACAACTCCAAAACTATCAGAGCATCTTCACCAAAATTGCGTCTGAGCTCGGTCTTCGGGTCTTGGGCTGGAGGGAAGTCCCAACCGACGGCACTATCCTTGGCCCTGCGGCAAGCAGCAAGGAACCTGCAATTCTCCAACCCTTTGTCGTACTGCGCGCACATTATGGCGACGGAAATTCAAGTCAGGGAGGAACCTTCGACGCTAAACACTTTGAACGTCAACTATATGTGCTTCGGAAGCACGCCACTCACACCATGTTTGTCTCTCCGTTTCTGTAACTTTTTCTCAGAGCTCAACGCTTTGGATCCGAATATCAAGTACTCTTGCCAAAGGCTTCTACGTCTGCTCTTTGTCCTCAAAGAATATTGTTTACAAGGGCCAACTATCCCCTCCTCAAGTGTACAACTACTATCACGACCTCAACCATGTCCTGTATCGCTCCCACTTCACACTTGTACATTCACGCTTTTCAACCAACACTTTCCCAAGCTGGGATCGAGCGCAGCCATTGAGATGGGCTGCTCATAATGGTAGGTTTGGCCCTAGATCACACCTTTGTACTTGAGTTTGACCCTTATGAAACCAAGGTGAAATTAACACCGTCCGCGGAAACAAAAACTGGATGCGTGCCCGTGAGGGTGTCTTATCCTCCCAACACTTTGGAGACCAGCTCGATCTCTTGTACCCTATCATTGAGGCGGGTGGTTCCGATTCTGCTGCGTTTGATAACGTCTTGGAACTTCTGGTGGTCAATGGCGTCGTCACTCTACCAGAAGCTATCATGATGCTTATCCCCGAAGCATGGCAAGGCAATGATGCCATGGAACCCGAAAAAAGGGCATTCTATAATTGGGCTGCTTGCTTACAAGAGCCTTGGGACGGTCCTGCTCTTTTCACGTTTAGTGACGGTCGTTACTGCGGCGCCAACCTCGATCGTAATGGACTACGCCCCTGTCGTTTTGTTGTAACAAACGAAGACATTATAGTCTGTGCATCCGAAGTAGGGGCTCTGTACATTCCTCCGGAAAAGGTCGTGCAAAAAGGACGATTAAAGCCTGGTCGCATGCTTTTGGTCGATACGGTCGAAGGCAGAATCGTAGATGATAAAGAGTTGAAGCGTTCGACGGCGGCTAAACAGAATTTCGCATCCTGGATCGAGTCTCATGTTTTGCACGTTCCTAACATCGTCAAGCGGGTCATGCGGACACATCCTCGCCTCGAACCTGATCTCGACGACGTTACACTCAGCACTGATCCTAAACTCCTGGCTTTCGGATTTACTGTGGAGCAGTTGACGCTCCTGATGTTACCCATGATCCAGGAAGGCAAAGAAGCCCTGGGGTCCATGGGCAACGATGCACCCTTGGCAGCTATGGCAGTT
The DNA here is from genome assembly GCA_004369065.1 of Pluteus cervinus. NCBI lineage: Eukaryota > Fungi > Basidiomycota > Agaricomycetes > Agaricales > Pluteaceae > Pluteus > Pluteus cervinus. The sequence goes on from ML208260.1 coordinate 921,091, forward strand.
CAACCTCGCATTATCTATGATTATTTCCGTCAACTCTTCGCCCAAGTCACAAACCCTCCCATCGACCCTATCCGCGAGAGCATTGTCATGTCATTGGAGGCGTATGTTGGACCCGAAGGAAATTTGCTCGAGATGAAGCCCGAGCAATGTCACCGAATTCTACTACCCTCCCCCCTCCTTTCAATCGAGGAAATGAACGCCATGAAGCTCCTCAAATCCGCGTACCTCAGCTGGCCTTCTCGCACCATCGATATCACATTTCCGAAGGAAGAGGGGCTTCCAGGCTATCAACTTGCCTTGGATCGTGTTTGTGCAGAAGCCACTCAAGCAATCGAGGAGGGTATCAGGGCTATCATCCTGAGTGACCGTGCCACCGGTCCGCGACGTGTCCCCCTTTCTGCCCTCGTCGCCTGTGGGGGTGTTCATCACCACCTCACTTCACAAAAGAAGCGGGCTAAGGTTGCTCTTATGATTGAAACGGGAGAGGCACGCGAGGTTCACCATATATGCGTCCTTGTTGGGTATGGTGCAGACGCCGTCTGTCCATGGCTCATGATGGAGACAATTCATAAAGTCGGCCGAGAAGGATTGTAGGTGGAATTCTTAATCCGAAATGAATGGTCACTAATTCACAATCTACAGGATTAAGAACGATATGACCATTGAGCAAGTTATGGAGAATTATCGACGTTCTGTTGATAACGGTATCCTGAAGGTCATGTCCAAGATGGGCATTTCGACTATCCAATCCTATAAGGGTGCCCAAATATTCGAGATCCTTGGTTTGCATAGCGAGATCGTTGAACGCTGTTTCATCGGCACAGCGAGTCGCGTCCAGGGTGCAACCTTCGATCTCCTTGCCATGGATGCTTTCGAACTCCACGAGCGTGGTTGGCCGAGTAGGGAAACCATTCTACCCCCTGGTATGCCAGAGTCTGGCGAATACCACTGGCGTGACGGTGGGGAGGCGCATATAAATGATCCGGTCGGCCTTGCGAATCTTCAAGATGCTGTTAGGGAGAAAAATCAAGGGGCTTTCGACGCATATTCCCGCAATGCCAACGAACAGAGCCGAGGGGTTCAGTTGCGTGGAATGCTGGAGTTCAGATACGAAAATGGAACACCCATTCCTATCGAGCAAGTGGAACCTTGGAACGAGATCGTTCGGCGGTTTGTAACGGGAGCTATGTCATATGGTTCCATCTCGATGGAGGCTCATTCCACGCTTGCCATCGCTATGAACCGCTTGGGCGGCAAGTCGAACACCGGTGAAGGAGGCGAGGATGCGGAACGGTCAGTTGTGTTAAACAATGGGGACACAATGAGATCTGCGATCAAGCAGGTCGCGTCCGGCAGATTTGGGGTTACTTCGAATTACCTCGCCGATGCAGATGAACTGCAAATTAAAATGGCACAGGGTGCTAAACCTGGAGAGGGAGGTGAACTCCCAGGACACAAAGTCTCCTTTTCTATTGCGAGGACACGTCACTCTACTGCAGGTGTCGGTTTAATTTCACCACCCCCTCATCACGACATCTACTCAATCGAGGACCTCAAACAATTAATTTATGACCTAAAGTGTTCCAATCCACGAGCACGGGTGTCTGTCAAGTTGGTGTCGGAGGTTGGCGTTGGTATTGTCGCCAGCGGTGTGGCAAAGGCAAAAGCGGACCATATCCTGATTTCTGGCCACGATGGTGGTACTGGTGCATCTCGTTGGACTGGTATAAAGTATGCGGGTCTCCCATGGGAACTTGGTCTGGCAGAAACGCACCAAACGCTCGTGCTTAATGATTTACGAGGTCGCGTCACCGTCCAGGTGGATGGCCAGATCCGCACAGGTCGAGATATCGCCATTGCTTGCCTCCTAGGCGCCGAAGAGTGGGGTTTTGCCACCACACCCCTGATCGCCATGGGTTGCATTATGATGAGAAAATGTCACCGTACGCCCTTCATACTTTATATTAATATATTCACTTATGTTCTTCCATTCTAGTCAATACCTGCCCAGTCGGCATCGCTACGCAAGACCCACAGTTGCGTGCTAAATTTGCTGGACAACCAGAGCAAGTGATCAATTTCTTCTACTACCTCGCCGAAGAGCTTCGTGTTTACATGGCCAAACTTGGTTTCCGTACTATCAACGAGATGGTGGGGAGATCGGACATGCTCAAGGTCGACGAAAAACTTCGAACTATGAAGACCAGACGTCTTGATCTCTCAGCCATTTTGAAGCCCGCATGGCAGATGCGCCCTGGTGCGGCTACCTATCGCGTTCGGTCACAAGATCACAAGCTCTACATTCGTCTCGATAACAAGTTCATTGATGAATCTGAGCCTGCTCTGACAAACGGACTCCCTGTCCATATCGAGTGCGATGTCACTAATACCGATCGTGCCCTCGGGACGTCTCTGTCTTATCGCGTCTCCAAGCTTTATGGGGAAGAAGGCCTTCCTAAAGATACAATTCATATCCGGATGCAAGGCTCTGCAGGTCAATCATGTGGAGCGTTCCTTGCCCCTGGCATCACTATCGAACTCGAGGGTGATGCCAACGATTACGTTGGGAAAGGTCTCTCTGGTGGACGGCTGATCGTTTATCCGCCAAAGCAATCCAAGTTCAAGGCAGAAGAAAACATCATCATTGGCAATGTTTGTCTCTACGGTGCCACAGGTGGGGAGGCGTTTATCCGTGGCATTGCAGCTGAGCGTTTCGCCGTGCGCAATTCTGGCGCAAATGCTGTCGTCGAGGGATGTGGTGATCACGGCTGTGAATATATGACCGGTGGGCGCGTCGTAGTTCTCGGAGTCACAGGTCGCAACTTTGCAGCTGGGATGAGCGGTGGCATTGCTTATGTCTTGGATACCGCGCATACGTTCTCCTCCAAAGTCAATATGGAAATGGTCGAGCTCGGGAAGGTCACCGACCCCCGTGAGATTGCTGCTTTACGTAGCCTCATCGAAGATCATCGTCACTACACTGCTTCCGAAGTGGCTGATCGTGTTCTTCATGATTTCCACCACCTACTCCCTCTCTTTGTCCGGGTCATGCCCCTAGACTACAAGCGCGTTCTCCAAGAACAGACCACCCGTGAGAAGGAGGAGAAGCTACGACAAAGTGTTATCGATCTCATTCCGTCGAGGACAGCCAGTCAAGTTGACCTCGCCTCGGAGGGCCTGCAGGAGATCTTATACAAGGCACCAACCCCTGCCCCACGGTCACGCCACGAACCTGCTGTTGTGGAGATAGAAGATTCCTTGGTCGATGAAACTACGACAAAGCAACGACTCAATAAACTCGATAAGACGCGAGGGTTCATGAAATATAAGCGCTTGGGTGAGGCATATCGCCCTCCTCGTAAGCGCGTCAAGGACTGGAAGGAAATTTCAACACGGCTTACGGAGAGCGAACTCAAGTATCAATCCGCACGTTGCATGGATTGTGGTGTCCCATTCTGCCAATCGGACACGGGATGCCCGATATCCAACATCATCCCCAAGTGGAACGACCTTGTCTTTAAAGGGCAATGGCAAGATGCTCTAAACCGTCTCCTCATGACCAACAACTTCCCAGAATTTACAGGGCGTGTATGTCCAGCCCCTTGCGAAGGTGCTTGTGTCTTGGGCATCAATGAACAACCGGTCGGGATCAAGAGCATCGAATGTGCTATTATTGACAAGGTGAGTAACCTCATTGAAATGGTATATCCCTCGGATATAATACTACCCCACCAGGGATTCGAACTGGGCTGGATTGTCCCAAAGCCACCGGCATTCCGGACTGGAAAGCGAGTAGCCGTTATTGGGTCAGGACCTGCAGGCCTGGCATGCGCTGATCAACTCAACAAAGCCGGCCATATCGTTACTGTTTACGACCGTAATGATCGCATGGGTGGTCTTCTCATGTATGGTATTCCAAAGTGAGTCTGTCACCGCTTTAATAGCCCATAACGCCGAGCTCATCTAAAACCAGTATGAAACTGGACAAGGCCATTGTGCAACGGCGGTTGGATCTTATGGCCGATGAGGGCATCGTAAGCCAAGATTAACGAAGCTCATTAAACAGCGCAAACTGACATCTACTTCTAGAACTTTGTTCCCAATGCACACGTCGGTGTTGACATAGACGCCGAACAATTACGTGCTGAAAATGACGCCGTCGTGGTTTGCACTGGTGCTACATGGCCCAGAGATCTGAGAATTCCTAACCGTAGTGTTGATGGTGTCCACTTCGCCATGGAATTCCTCCAAGTAAGATAGGATTGTCCTCAAGGGCGTTCCAACTCGCTGACCGACAATTCAATTTAGCTCAATACGAAATCCTTGCTCGATTCTGAGTTACAGGACGGGGGATATATTAGCGCGAAAGGGAAAGACGTCATTGTCATTGGCGGCGGAGATACAGGAAATGACTGTATCGGTACTGCCATGCGACATGGGGCCAAATCTGTTGTGAACTTCGAGCTTCTTCCCAAGCCTCCAGCAAATCGCGGCCGGGATAACCCTTGGCCTCAATGGCCCAGGTGATTGGCTATCTACCTACCTTATGGACCCTTCCTGATTGCAACTGAACAGAATTTTCCGCACTGATTACGGTCACACCGAAGTCGCTGCTCACTTTGGCAGTGGTATGTTAAATATCTTTTACCGAGTCTCTGTGTTCACATTTTGCAGATCCTCGGGAGTATTCTATCTCCACCAAAGAGTTCGTGCTTGATGAAGATGGCAAACTCAGAGGTTTGAATACGGGTCAGTTTTATTCTGTTATCAAGCTTCGAACTGCATTTTTACGCGCTCAGTTCGTGTGGAATGGACTAAGGACAGCGGCGGACGCTGGAAAATGGAGGAAGTGCTAGGCTCCGAGAAGTTCTTCCCCGCACAACTCGTTTTCCTGGCCCTTGGCTTCTTAGGTCCTGAGAATGCCATTACCAAGTCCTTGGGATTGAAGCAAGACGCAAGGTCGAACATTCAAACACCACCTAAGGTGCGTTGTTGCGCTGCGCAATCTATATTGCTTATCCTCACTCCTCTATAGAAATATTCTACCAGTGTCGAGGGTGTCTTCAGCGCTGGCGATTGTCGCCGTGGACAATCATTGATCGTTTGGGGTATCAAGTACGTTCCCTGGTTTTTCGTCGCGTGTGGAAGTAATTGACCTACCGCAGTGAGGGGCGAGGGGCTGCTGCTGAAGTGGATGGGTGGTTAAGTTCAGGTATGACAAGGCTACCTCTCGCTGGTAGTATCCCCGCCCGCGTATGTTCCTCTTCTTCTGAATCCACACAAAGCTCATATCATTCCAGCATTTCGTTGCTCCCCCGAGCACCATCACCAAGAATGTCAATGCTGTGATGATAGAAGTTTAGATATACCGAGTTTTCGTACGATGTTTGTATGTTTGTATGTTATGTATTGTGTATGTGGATCGATTCCGTTGCAGGTTGTTGATGTATTTCATATGTGAACGCAGAGATGGGTGAACGAGGTGCTCGCACTATGAATTAAGATATGATGCTAAGGTAGGAAGCTATACTTTCCTCGCTCTACCACTTCCCGCGTTTTACCACGGATACTCCAGATACCCCAATTCGTTTTGACCATTACACGAGGATCGAAGTCAGCCACTTCCCACTTCTCACTGCCGAATGTATTTGGACCAGGGGTGATCACCCATTCAAACTCGCCTGCTATCCCAGGCGCGGTAGACAATGAACGAACATCTCGTTCAACATCTGTGGGGGAGAATCCGGTGACGAAGATCGGACACTTGCTTGCAAGTAGCAGAGGAACGACCGGACCCCATTCCGTAGGAGAAGCAATCTGTAGAAGGGGTTGTCCATTTTCATCTGTTGATTCCATAGAAGGGAAACCAAAACCAGGGGAGAACATGAAGAATAGATCGCTGTAAGGATCGAGCGTATGCTCGAATTGGGCATGTACGTCAGCGTAGTTGGCTTGCATACCCGTGATGGTGAGTTGGGGGGTGTATGGGACGGTATATGAAGGGACGCCGTATCGTTCGATTGAAGACCGAGTGCGCTTTGATCTAACGATGGGGGCAGGTGTTGGGGGTTGATATACATTGGGCACGTAAGAGGGCGGCTCCTTTCGATCGGGTGTCTTCTCCTGGCTGTCAGGCGAGGGCTGCTCGTTGAACTTTGTTGCATTGGCTGCAGATGAATTAGGCGGCTTTGGGAGAGAGACCTGAGGGCCAATGAAAAATAGGTGGAAATGAGTCGATGGGAACAACATGCAGAGTTGCTCCCAAACATGTGGGGGTAAGGACGACTCGGCACGGGCTCCGAGAATGAAGACTCGAACTTGAGGTTTCCCAACGGCAGCTTCGATTGTTTCTGGAGCACCTGTTGGGACGTGCAATATAGTCCGTAAAGCTATTCGCAGTTTCAGTTCAAAGTTCGTCCAGTCAACAAGAAAAAGTTTACCAGCAAGAGACCGACTGCCTTCTGGGGTGAGGCGCTGATTGTTGAGTGTGATCGGGCTATGTTGGTGAAGGACACCACCAATCGTAAGAGGATACGTCAATAATTTGCTCGCGTGTCTCCTCGAGCGTTCAGTATCCATTGAAGGAAAGCCCCTAGTATACCAGAAGACGTCCCAGTTTGCGAATGATATTGCCTCTTCATATCCCTGTGGTCCTTTCAGAAATAAGCTTTATAGGGTGCACGCGGCGGGAAGGTTTATACAAACCTGGCAGTTCAAACTCCCTCATTCTACGACCACTCCTCAAATCGTGTTCGTCCTCATTGGCTTCCCTAAGCCTCGAACAATACTTTTGGTGCTCAGGGTCTTCATGCCAATGTTCTTCGGTGCAGTGGGTTGGCCAGCCACAATCCGGACACTCGAGCCTGACCTGAAGTGGCTGCGGATGGTCGTGTTTGTGAGAAGAGGCACAGACAGGACATGGCGCTAGAGATTCAATGGCCTGACCGCGTGCACGAACGGCTGGGAAAGGCGACTTGGAGAAAGGGTGGAATAGGTTGTCCTCGGCAAGGATTGGAGTTGCTTTTTGAGGCTCGGCAGGCTTCTTGAAGAGGTTGAAGAGGTACCTCCTCTGGAGCGGTGGGGCGGGGCGGGGGTAACGAGGAAGATTAGAGCGTATACATAGAACTGCCCGATTCCGGATGACGAACAAGGCCATGAAATTTAGTGTTGGTTGTTGTTTACCAACACCCTCCGAGCCGTCTGTTGTTCGTTGTTGTTCACCAAGTTTGTTCAAGGGTTCATCGCCGTTATGGTCGAAAGGACAGCGTCAATCGAAAGGAAAACCAACGAGACCGAGATATCGGTCACTGTCAATCTTGACTCTAGTACAACACCAAATGCCTCCCAGGTCATCGAGATTTCCACTGGAATCGGCTTCCTTGATCATGTGGGGTGTTCAGCTCTCCAATTCAATTCATGGAAATCTTACAACCAGGAGTAGATGTACACAGCGCTTGCCAAGCATAGTGGTATCTCCTTAACAATGAAGTGCAAAGGGGACCTTTGGATCGATGACCATCATACTGCTGATATGTCTTCCGATCTCCATGTTCTGGTCTTTGACCAATAATGGTATACAGGACAGCGCAATTGCCCTTGGTGCCGCGTTCAAGCAAGCTCTTGGAGAAGTTCGAGGTATCCAGCGATACGGAACTGGATTTGCACCTCTGGATGAGGTGGGTCACATATCACTGGGGTTGTATCATCGATCCATAGAAACCCAGGCGTTATCACGAGCAGTGATAGACATATGCTCGCGTCCGTTCTGCCGAACAGACTTACAGCTCAAACGAGAGAAAATTGGGGATCTTTCCACCGAAATGATACCTCATATTTTCTACTCATTCGCGGTGGCATGGGGCGTAACTCTTCACGTAGACGTATTGCATGGGGAAAATGATCATCACCGGTGAGTTAGATTGGCAAAGCCCAAGCATCGCTGAACTTTTGGATAGTTCGGAGTCTGCATTCAAAGCTCTGGCATTAGCAATTCGCCAGGCTATCACAAGGACAGGGTCTAACGACGTCCCCAGCACGAAAGGTGTTCTATAGGAGCACAGGCCAATATACAGGTGTCCAAATAGATACGAAAGAAGTAAAACCAGATAGAGATGTTTAGTACATTACCAGAAGATGCACCGTTCCTCTTGTGGGGGATTAAGCTATTTAAAAGTCAGGAAGAAATTATAGCGATGGTGGGCGGACTAACTTTGGATCCCACGGGACAGTTGAAAGCCTTGGCAAATTCTGGAATATTGAACACCGTGCCCTCAACCCTGAAGCGATTGGGTGAATGGGGGTTGGTGCGAACGCGTTGAACCTGGAAACAAATGTGAGACTGTCGAAGTTCTTGGGATGTTGGAGAAACTTTACCAATTGAGCTGGTTTGATATTCTCCGCCCAGATGCGGGCAAATGAAATGAAGAATAGTTGATCCCTGTCCATATGTCAGGCTGCTGGTCCAGAAAAATGTTGTCCGGACCCACCTCGTGAAGTCAAGTCCAGGGAGCGTGAACTCATCACCCTCTTGGAAGGAAGAGTCAAAGTTCGCCTTCCACGCTCTATATGCTTGAATTAGTCCAGTGTCCCCAATATTTTCCCCGGAAGTCCTGCTCAGTGTTAGCATCATGTAAAGGCGATAATGTCTAGATATCATTACAAGTTGCCCTAATCAGGGTTGTAAGTCTGACGAAGTGCAACCAAGAGTATGAAACTTACATTAAGGTGAATCTTGCCACCCTTTCCATCGTCCACAGTATATCCTACAGTCGTCTTAATTGAGTTCTAAATATAACAATTTTGAGCTCACCAGAGAACTGTTCAATTATACAGTCTTGCTTCTTTTGGAAGCCAGCAATGGTCGTATTTGTCCACCATTGCTCGAGTTTCCCTTGCTGATTGTACATACGGCCAGCAGAATCGAATGCGTGCTAATGCGTGGGGGTTAGATGGTGCAACACCGTCAAACAGAGATACTAACAGTCAGTTCATGCGAGGCAGCCTGTCCAAAGGCACCATAAAGCATGTATGCTGGCCTGTGTTGATGTCAATGCAAAGCAAAGGGCTCGGACCGCTACCACACACCATGCACGGAAGAAGTAGGGTGGGCGCATGATACCAGCAGGGAAAACGATCTATGCATGGTCGGTTAGCGTCCTGTATGCCATCACTCGAATGAACTAACCTCGTTGGCAGGAGGGCTGAAATATGCATTAACCATCGAGGGATACATCTCCCAAGTTTTAGTATTCCGGCTTCGGCCCAACTGTAACCACCTCTTGAACTGGTCACTTGTTCTGTTGCCCCGCTATGAGATGGCGCGTCGGACAAATAAGACACAAGTACTTACATTGCACTCAAGACGTTCTCGAAGTACGTCTTCTTGTTTACTTTAACAGCGCTGTAATAGTTCTCAATTGACTGTGGATCCAGTGTGTCTGGCGAAAGTGGGTATCCGACTTTGAGTGTGATAGCGTCCGCCTAAAACGTTTAGCCTTTTAAAAAAAATCAATGCCGCCATGAAAAATACCTTCTCAGCAGCGGCCGTAGCTGACTTCTTGTCCATCCAGTCTATATGCGGTAAGGAGCGCTTGAATGCACCAATGATATCTGGAATGATTTTTAGTGAACTGTGCTGCCCACAGCCAAAGGGCTGCTTACCCTTGATTATTTCGATTCCTTTAGACTTGGAGTCCCCGGTGAATGTCTCCAGGACGAAATAACGACCAGCCGCAAATCCCAGAGTCGTTTCGACTTGACCAACGCAGATCTCAGAGCGATCACCATATGCACCAGGCTTAACTCCAGTTAACGTTTCCTTGAGCTTGCGAACGGCTTGCCATGCTGGACTAGATGTCCCCAAGTTCGGAGCGAGTGTCAATGCTGCACGAATGACGAGATAGGACTCGACAACATCTGAAGATGTGTCATATAGAATGTCCGAAAGGGAGGTAACATAAGGAGGATATGTGACGATAACACGGTCGGGATAAGTTCTTGGTGTGAAAGTGGAGAAGTATGTTGGGAAATGCACTTGGGGGAGGTCTTGAGTGAATTGCTTCAGGGGGACTGGGTTATATGTAGCAACGGGATCTTGGAAAAGAATGTCGCTGGGAACTACCTTCAATAACTATAAGGCGCCGTACGGTATATTTCACTCACAGATCAAGACTGGCATCAGCTAGTCTCTTCTCAAGCTTGATAACTTTCTCTGCCAATTTCCGTGCCCGTTTGGTTCGATTTGAAGGCTTCTCGCCACCTGGTCCATCACCTCCACCATCTCCAGGTTCATCTTCATCGCCGTCCCAAGGTGGCCAGGGCCAGGGAGGCCAAGTCTGGGAGTCTGCATTGTTGATAAGGAGCTCGTCCTCTGGTGTGAGATTGGCATCTTCATCCAGCGTATACAATAGACGCTGAATTACGCTCTGGTAGACATCAACGACAGTTTCCTCGTCATAGTATTCCTAGATAAGTTTGAGATAGGCGCTACGCTGAATGAAACAGTATGGAAGTAACCTTGCTTGGAAGACCGAAAGAGGGTTGACTGAACCATAAGACCATGTAGTTTGGGTCAGCTCCAACATCTCCCTCGATGTTGAAGGAGAACAGGGAATCAACACCTAAATGAGCAAATGAGATCTTCGGAGCCAACACGAGGCCATTTACGTTTTACTCACCACGAGAATGCAGAAAGGCCAAAGCTGCCGTCAGACCTTTTGAAGTATCCCCTTGTCCTTTCATGCTGACGTCCGTATCCTCTTCTCGATACAATCTCCGAAGTGTCCTGACAAAGCGAGCGAGAGGAGCGGTGCCGAGATCATCCAAGCGGTCTTCATTGAGACAAGAAGAGTACATGTCCCGTAATTTTGCAAGGATAGCCTGGTCTGGTGATGCAAACAATTCGGGGGTATAGTCATTGGATTCCAAAATATGCTTGATGATGTCTTTATTTTGCTGTGACAGCTCTTGGGGGACACCAAAAGCACCTTTGTCGGCAGGTAAGGGATGCGCCTTTCGCCAACCACCAGCTAACGAAAGTTGATCATTCGGTCGACGTGAGATTATGTTAATACATACTAGCATAGTCATAAAAATCGTTGCATGGGTCTTTAGATGTATCCAAGGACGCAAGAACGGACGCAGACAGCACGATGCATTCGGCACTCATGCATGGGAGGTCCTAATGCAAAAAATGAGCTCTCTATATTCCCACATGGAATGGACATACCCTGCTAGGTGGATCACTTGGACCTGGCGCTGGGTAGGCGGTAGTTGTGGTCACACGAGTCTTTGTTTCCGTCGTGGTCTCAGTGGTGACGGAGGTGGTGAAAGAGGTAGTGTAGGATATCACAGTCGAGGTCTCAGTCGCAGTTACAGAACCTCCGCCCCCAATGGTCTTTGTTCTTATAGTGGTTTGAATATCTGTGACTGTTGCTGTCGCCGTCTGGGTGGCTGTCGCCGTAGTTGTAATTGGGACTCGACTGCCACCTCCTCCGCCATCAGGTAGATGTTCGCGTATGACATTGAGCTTGTGTTGTGCGCCAGCAAACAGGCCGATGAAAACCTAACGCAAGTTAGGCATAAGAAGAGCTAGAAACAGCGATGACACATACCGAGCTCATGAGCAAGAGAACGAGGACAACAATGAGCAGAACTTGAGTCAATGGCGTCAGAGGCTCTTGGACTAGGGAGGTGATACGGTCGGCCAAAGAGGGCTTGGGTCTACTATCATCGGAATCACTGTCAGGTATCAACGGAGTCTGCTCTGAAAACAGTCATTCATTCATTCACGGCTGCATGGCATAACGGAGTGCTCACCAGCGTCCGAGTCGTCCGTAGACGGCTGCCTCCTACGTCTGCCCGGCATTGTGACGAGCGTAAGAGACACGAACTCGAAGAAAAGCCGCGTTTATGTAGGGCTCAGGCCAGCTCTGCCTTGTGGATTGGGCGCGGAGTGCAGCAGTAACGCGGTTGGTTCTCAGGATGCCACCGGATTTGGCATAAAATTGTGATGAACACCACGTGTGCTCTGTGGAATGAAACGATCACTACATGATGCACCCGTACATACAACTCTACGCCTCGTGGTATTCAAGTTTCCTCGACTCAACGACAACCCTCCGAGAAAGGTGGTGGCTGGTGCATGCCAGGACCACCGTCACAAAAATCCATAAAAACTTCTGCGTCCCATTCCGACTCGCAGAGAACATGAATAGCCAACTTGAAATGGGGAAAAATGGTTAAGACTGCAATCAGGACAGATCGTTGATTAAAACGCCAAACTGACCTCACGAATGTAGGGCTAATAGCCCGGGATAGACAGATATGAAGCTGCACCAGCCCGTTCGTGGATCCAATCGCAGATCCCTTTGCATATTTCTTCACCAAAAGCGTGTTTATTCTGAGGGATATTCGTTAGCAAGGCAAGGTGAACTTTATCCGAAGCAACGCACGAATATCCGAGAGATCCCACCCTTGCTGCCATCAGTACAAGGGCAAGACCAACCCAAAGAATACGCCTATCCGAGAATGACTGTTGTGCGACTAAAGACAATAGTGGCATGCTAGCAAAGGTATAGGGCCAGACTCCAGAACAGAAGTGAAGGATATCTGCGTGGTAATATTCCCGGAGAAGAAACGGCATAAAAAAGACTTGAAGGATTGCTGCCATCAAGCCAGAGATTGCCAGTGCGTAGCCGATTGCAGTTGACTTAACAATGATCAATTTAAGTTCGAATGAAGATCCTACCCACTTACGGACATAGCAAGACCTCCTTGCTCAATCGGAGAGTAACAAAATAGGACAAACACTACGTCGAAGGCCGTTGTTACGAAGCTTAGCGAGCAGCTAGACACACAAAGTGCGCGAATGAATGGCACCGCCATAAGCTCTCGCATTGACGGGCTACTACATGGAGCAGGTGTTCCATGACTATCTGCAACAGCTCCATATTCAGGCGGGGCATACGAATCGCTTTTCGATTCCAGCGTCTAGCAGGCTATTAGCCACATCAGCAGGGAAAGGAAGACTTACCTCGTCTAGCCAGCAGCACAAGAAGGCTCCAAAGGCAGTAAGGGCGAACAGAACCAAGCAAGGTAAAAGGTAAGGGTTTCGGTTCAAGACCTCATATCTGAGCAATCTCGGAAAATGGTTTCCTGGTTTAGCTAGAGTTCCGCCAATTAAGGGGCTGGAATGCCTTGAGACCGACAGAAAAATATTGCAAAAATACAGCATACCCTAATATTGACCCCACAGGCCACCACAAGCCAAAGAATGGGAACGCGAAAGATTGGCTTTTCTCATCCGTTATTTCACAAAGTACGGTGGGAATGACGGCTACATTCCCGGAAAATAGGCCCCCTGGAGAGGCCAGATGACTAGAATCTCAAAAGTCCGGGAGGCAAAAACTCACCGAGACCACGCGCGACCACAAGTTGGACGAAATTATGGGACAACCCAAGAGCCAGGGCTGAGAGAGCTAAACCACATATCCCCATCAAGATAACTGGACGTCTTCCAATCCTGTCTAGACAACCTCTGTCAAACTGAGACACAAAAAAAACCTGATCATACCCGAAGCGCAGGCCCAGGGACATATCGCAAGCAATTGACACATTGCAAAGGAGCTCTCCTGATCGGACAAGTCTTGAGTACACACGAACGAACGAGATCCCAAGATATTTGACTTACAACGATGCCACTGTATAGTCCAACATGTGTTGGATTTTTTGCTATTCCCAAGTCGTTGATCATCTCGTTGACATAGGGGAAGATTTGGGTAAAATTGAGTGGATCAAGAAGTCGGAGGTAGCATAGTATACCAAGCTGCCCCCATAGAAACGGGGAGTCAGGACGTCGTATCCTTTCGATGGGGAGAAGAGGAGAACCTTCCGTGGAAGGAGAAAACCCGCGCTCCGTGGTTTCAAAAAACGGGCCTCGACTAGTAGGCATTCGAAAAAGGGATGAACAAGGGAGACTTTGAACGCGCTGGATTTATATGGCATTCATAGGAGAGGAAAAAAGATCATTATCAAATTTATGAAACGGCCATGAGTGAGGATTTTTACGTCGTCATTACACTCGTACCAATTCGCCTAATCCATGATGAACGCGCGATGCTCCATGAGGGAACAGAAGGAAGGAACATAGAAGGCTATCCTTAGGCATTTAGACGTAAGTCTTTGCAGGTAAGCGTGGCAAAATTGAACTCACCATCTTGGAGTCAAGTCGGGATCTGTAAAGCAGATCAGGCTTCAACAAGAGGGTTGACCCGTTGATCCCCAATGCATGGTCCTCGCTCCTCCAGCTTCATATCCATAACTCTCCAAAAATTACACCCATTCCCATCGTTTTGAGCACCTGCGTAGCAAGTCCACCAATAACGGTCAGTCTTGCCATTCATCCTATTCTTCATATCCGGTCGAAGGATGGTGGGTACGTCGCACTTGCACCGGGGCGTCTTACTTGGGCGGAAATCTGGTCTGTAAAATCGAAATGTGATGTTGATACGGCAATTTGAAGTCGAGACCTGCTCCTGACCAGGACGAGGGAATTGTGGGCGATAAATGTCGATGGCTTGTTGTGGCGGGATTGAGTGTTTGAATTTTTCCTGGCATGAAGCGTGCATGATTGCCAACTGCATGAGTATGAGAAATGGCAGGGGAAACAAAAAACAGGACAGTTAATTACAGAATTGTGAGGGAGGGGAATGTGAAAGGTCTGAGCTTTACGAGAATCAGCCTCTTCGGATGGGATCACCTCCCGAAGAGTGAAAGTCCTTCTCGTACCTGTATTGCACCTGTATTGTGAGGAATAGGGAAGTCAAAAAGGAAAGGAGAAATAACCTAAACTGAGAGACGCGATGGTTGGATATGGGCCAAGGTAGGTTAGCTGATCGGAATGAAAGCCCACACTCTCCTTAGAACCAGCATAACAGTTGGAAGCAGCAACATTCGCGCGCCATGGAAGCTCGTCGTTGGGATCGCCAGCCCATTCTAGTGGAAACCGCTCTCGCTTCCTCAACTCGGCATTCACAATTTTCTCAATAATACTGCACGCTTCTTCCATTTTAGGAGGGAACACATCGGGCTTGCTTGTTTGGCGACCATTGTACCTGCTCAAAGGTGTGTGAAAGAGTGTGAAGAAGCTACCTCTTCTCTTACCAGTACTGTGCGGCCTCCTCCCAACCGTCATCTTCTGCGCTGAGATTACGCGCATAGAACGAAGTACGGTGAGGAGATTCAACAACTCGGTCAAATAGCCACCATTTGTTCCTCTGCCATGAGGATGACGCGTCTAGCATCGTGTAGAACAAATCACACGCAAGCTCGGGGGGCAGCACAGACAAGTGAAGCGTGCAGGGAGTATGTTCCTTCACTAGCGAAGGAGTAGTCAATAAGAGGGGTGGTAGGTTTCGCTTGGGCTTGTTCGATGGCTGTGGTTGACGAAGAACTGTCATCAAGTCGACGGTCGGTTTGTCTCCAGCAGTCCTCGACGTGCTTTGAGGCAGCGCGTCAAGCACTTGGGCTGCAGTGCTCTCCTGGTGAGGTTGTTCAGAGGAGCCGTTTGTAGTGGGTGCGGGCACATCGTCTTCTTTCCTGCGTTTGGTCCGCGATGAGAGCCATGAGCTGATTGTGGAGGTACCAGTAGGCTGTGGACGTTTCTTGCTGTGGGGACGATGCAATAGGCGGACGGCCTCGTTTACATCTCCGTTTGATTGTACAAGCGCATTGAGGACTTCTTCTTGCGAATGGTCTTGTGCAGAATCAGCCAGACTTAGGACTAGCGCCACGAGCACGTCGGTGTCATGAGAGTCCATGCCAAGGAGCCACAATAGGGTTACCAATCTTCCCAGGCTTTCCTTCATTCGTTCATCACCAGGTCAGGTCAGGGTCTTGCGAGCTGCTATGGGTGGCCCGTTGGATGATCACCAGCACCTTGCACCTCCCCCAATTCTCCAAGTTGGTGATTTTTCTTTATTTCCTGCCTAATCATCCTTGAACTAAGAAAAGAAATAGAGATATGCACTGCTCTTCTTGGCTTGCATCGGCTGTTCGTTCATCGTATCCTGTTGGTCCTCTGCGTCTTTATCACAGGTCCACGAGGATGGTCTGGTCCACCCATCTCTACAACACTGCGCAGATTTTCCCCCCATCTCTGCTTCTGAGTTTAGCGACCGACAAACCCGATTGGCAGAAAGCCTGCACCGACTGAATGCTTCAGCCTATATCGCTGAGCCTGGTGCGACTGCGTTGTACTATGCCAATATATCTACTTCGCACTGGCATCTATCCGAGCGCCCTCTTCTCCTCGTTGTCACCCCGAGCCTCATTGGCGATAAGATAGAGCCAAAAATAACCGTGATCACTCCCAAGGTGAGGATTTCCTCGTTTTCTTTGAAGCATCTGACTTTTACAATCAGTTTGAAGCAACACGAGCTAAGCTCCTTCCCATTCCGGCCCAGGTGCAATTCGTGGAATGGCCCGAGGAAGCCGATCCTTACAGAGTGGCCGCTTCAGTATTTCCAAAAGGCTCCAATACAGTCTTCGTTGATAGCAGTATCCGACATTTTCTTGTTCACGGACTCCAACAAGCGATACCGCAATCTCAAGTTGCCACCGCACCGAACGAAATCACTCAGTTACGTGAACGTAAATCACCTGCCGAGCTTGCCATATTGAAATGCGCCAATGAGGTCAGTCAGTTATCTAAAGGCTTGTAATGAAGTCGAGTCCTCGAACCTAATTTCCGATCTCTAGGCTACTTTACATGCTCTTCGTGACGTACATTCTCAGATGTATCTTGGAATGCGAGAGTCCGAAGCACGAGCCATGATGACATCTGCCTTGCTGGAAGCGGGTTTGACAAATGGTGGATGCCTAACATTATTCGGAGGTAATCATATGTCCACCAATGCAATTTTCATTACACATTCACATTGTGCCTAGAGAATGCAGCCCTGCCACATGGAAGTGGATCTGATCGTGTCCTCGGGAAAGCAGATTTCGCCTTATTCGATTGCACGGCATCATTACATGGATATTGGAGTGATGTTACTAGGGTAAGTGTCCATCTGGTTAGGACACAGGTCGGATATGAATGACTCTCGTGTCTAGACGGTCGCGCTATCGCAATCCGAGATTCCAGATGACCACTTGAAGATTTGGTATCATGTTCACGATGCCCAAAGCATTGCCCTTGAAACTGCGCGACGTGGTATCTTGACGAGGAGCGTTGACGAGGCTGCGCGATATTCTCTGAGAGTAGCGGGTTACGATAGCTATTTCACTCACAGATTGGGACATGGTACGTGCCAGATGAATCTCGTTCCAGTCGGGGATTAAAGTCAGAGCGTTTCCGTGTGACAGGTATTGGGTTGGAAGTACATGAACAACCTTATCTTCGTGGAGGAAGCGAGGACACGATCGAGATCGGACATACCTTCAGTGACGAGCCGGGCGTTTATATTGAAGGGAAGGTTGGAGTCCGATTGGAAGATTGCTTCTACGTTGATGACGAAGGTAACGCGGTGTATCTCACACAGGCAGCAGGTGGTCAAAGTCAATCTCCTTGGTTGCTATGATATGATGTTGTCCAACTCGAATGAATTCATTATTATAAGGTCTACAAAGTTCGCTTTACACTAACTAAAAAACAACAAGAAGCATACACGTGTACACTTCGACCAGAAGAAAGAAAAATCCCTAAAGCCGGTAAACTAGGAAGTGGGCTAAAAGTAAAAATATAGAAAGAGGCGGTATGGATATAGATGATGGCAACTTGAGATCGAGGGAACATAAGAGACAAGGTAAGGATACTAGATCTCCAGGAGCTCGTCTGGAGAAGGGGATGGAAGGGGGATGGCTGACGGAGTTAGGATAGCGGTTGGCGAGGAGATTGAGGGCGATTGGTCGTGAATGTGTCTCGGGAAAGGATTTCTGGTCTGATTACGGGAAATGGGTGATGCTAGTTGGAAAAAGTGAGCGATGAGGACGGCGGAGTTGATAGCGTTGGTAAGTGGGCGTACCTAGCAGATTGGATGTAAACCACCTGATCGGAGGGCTATCGGTGATCGTCGGATCGACGTCAGCGGTGGAATTGGGTGTGAGTGCAGAATCTGGGGTATCACGACCAGTGGCACGGCTTGATTGGCCCGAGCGCGCAAGGTCCAGCTCGTCAACCGGTGTGTGGGGGATGTCAATGCGAGCGCGCGGCCTTAGAACGATAGATCCGCGGTCGTGCTGAAATGCAGGAAGGGTCGCCGATGGATGGCGACGGATTCGTGGTGAGGAAGGTTGAAAGAAGGAGGGTCGAAGGATGGAGAGAAACTCTTCAAGGGCTTCTGTTGGAAGTGCAGAACCTGGTGAGGATGTTGGGGGACGTTGAGGCTCCGGAGGAGATTCGCTGGGAGAATAATATGGCAAGGCAAGTGGGGATTCTTGCTGGGATTGAGACTGTTGTTTCTGGCGCATGCGTTGCTGGACGGTTGAGATGGCGAGGCGCACCGGGCGCGGGGCAACAAGGACGGGAAGATGGTCAGCCATGCGCTGAGTGCTTGTGACTTGAGCCAGCTGAGCGACCCGCCACCTCCTCCCCGCTGCTTGTGCCTGTTTGCCTCCATCCGGCATCGCCCCGGCCCGCCCACTTTGTATGTAAAACGACAATCCATGTCCAGTTCTCGACTAACGGCACAGTACTTAATCTGATTCTTCACCGTCAGCCATCGTCTGTGAGTCCTTTCAACCTGACCACTACATTGTCTCCTCACTATGCCTCCCCATTTCAGGCGTAATCCGTCCGAAGACACGCTCTGCGACGAAGGAGCCCCTTTGCTCGCTCACGACTACGATGACCTCGTTCTCCAGAAACAGGCCTTCCATCGTCAGACGCCCTTACCCAAGGCCCAGCTCGCTGCCTTGTGCTCCGTGCGGCTGGCAGAGCCCATCGCGTTTACGCAGGTATGACACCAACCCTCTTCACCTCATGACACTCCTCTTTCTTGACACGTATACCTGCAGATCTTTCCCTACATCAACGAGTTCATCACCCGTCTCAACCTGACGAGCGACCCTTCGAAAATAGGCTACTACAGCGGTCTCGTGGTGCGTGCTCTACCTTGTTTCTCCCCCTTTCCGCCGACCTCAAATTTTCTTGGAACAGGAGTCTAGCTTTGCTCTTGCTCAGCTTTGTAGTATCTATCATTGGGCGAAGATATCTGGTGAGTTACCCCTCGAGGTCATCTGTCTAGGTGCTTAGTTGTCAGACTCTGTCGGCCGACGCCCCGTCATTCTTGCTGGAACGCTGGGTTTGGCAATTGCCACTACCCTACTTGGTTTCTCTTCTACCCTTCAACACATAATACTATCACGTATCTTTGGTGAGCCTTCCCACATCTATTTGACTCATTTACCTCATGCAACTACGTCTTAGCTGGACTTTGTTCTGGAACTGTTGCCGTGATACATTCTGTGTTGGGAGAGCTTACTGATTCCACCAATCAACATGTTGCTTTCCCCATATATGGGCTATTTTGGCCGTTAGGAAGTATCATAGGGTTCGCCTCTTTCACTTTCATATAACTTCCCTGGCTGATTATCTTCTACAGGCCTTTGATAGGAGGATCATTTTCCAATCCAGTTGCCCGATACCCAGGCTACTTCGATTACCCCCTCTTTCAACAGTTCCAGTACCTTTTACCATGCCTCGTTGCAGCCGCAGTGGCACTATGCGGTGCAGTCCTCGGGTACTATTACCTCGAAGAGGTGACATAGTTTTTCTCATATTGAATAGTTTATCTTATCGAAGAATCAGACCCTTCCCAGCAAAAAGCTCCAGTCCATCGTGAAAGATCCGAGTTCGATGGGATATGGTACAATTCAACGGGACCAACCACCCGCGTCGCCGCCTCCTACAATGAGGGAGTTACTTTCGATACCTATTGTCCGGGCCCTCAGCGTCTCGGGCTTTGCTCTGTCTTTCATTTCCACTGCATTCGATGTTGTTTTCGTGTTATTCTGTTATACCCCCATCAGTTCTGGCGGGTTATCCTTTTCGGTAAGTACATCCGTTATTTGGGATTCACCACTCGAACCCGTTTTGGTCAGGCTTCGCAAATCGGATATTCCCTTGCAACTGCAGGTGCCCTTTCGGCCGCTATCCAGCTCTTTCTTATGCCGACCATGCTACGTACCTTCCATGTTGTCAAGTTGTACAACGTCTGCATGGCCATTTGGCCGATGACATTCATCGCCCTTCCATTTCTCAATCTCATTGCATACGCCGGGCTCGATCCAATCACGGGCCATTTGGATGCTCACGCGACGGCTCTCCTCTGGATCGGTATTTCGTTTGTCTTGGGATGCTCCCGAGCGGCTTGTCTTGCCTTCTCGTGAGTAGACACGACTCACCAACTCCTCAATCCATTCTGACTTAATGTCACCTAGTGTGAGCATGATTCTTGTAAAGGAGAATGCTCCCAGTCCTTCGGCCTTAGGTTCATCTAATGGGCTTGTCCAATTCGCAATGTGTAGTGCCAGAGCCATCAGCCCTGCGTTCGTTAGGTTCGTGCTGATTCTTCTCTCTCGAAATGTCCGCTCACATGATTATCTGATAGCTCTGCCTTTGCCCTGTCTATTAAGTACAACATCCTCGGGGGCTATATGTGGGTCCTTGTGATGGCTGCCATCTCCGTATTAGGTTGTTCAATCACTCAAGGTATTCCAAGAACTCAAAAAGCATAAAACACGTTCTCACCTGCACCTCGAACCCTTCGCACTTTTCCCCCAGTGTAAAAGTGTCCGATTGCAATGATATTCAATGTCATCATGTATCTAAATTATTATACTACAATTGCAGTGGT
Source organism: Pluteus cervinus (assembly GCA_004369065.1). NCBI lineage: Eukaryota > Fungi > Basidiomycota > Agaricomycetes > Agaricales > Pluteaceae > Pluteus > Pluteus cervinus. The sequence continues at coordinate 941,949 of ML208260.1, forward strand.
CAAAGCCCTGCATGGCAGTGGAGATAAAAGCACGACTACATGACCTGTCACTACAACTTACTCCCAACGGGCTCTCCCAACGCGTAAAGGGCGTCAATTTCTGTCTTGTAGAAGTTGTATGCGTCCATTCGGCGAATCTTCATGGTAGGGGTCATCGTGGAAGTCTCTACAGAAAATGGCACCATGCTCAGGTGAAGACGCTTGACGGTTTCGAACCTGACGCCAAAAAAAGGGGTGAGAACGTCAGTGAGTGAGAACACGACGAGAGGTTAGATCGAGCTACCCTTTCAACCCACTGCGCTTGGCCTCTTTCACCAGGATGGACAAAACCTTGGCGTTGATACGGGCGTCCTCGCAAGCGGCCGATAACGCTGGTATGTCTTCTGCGACAACAGGCTTGCCCAAGACGTTAGTCGCGAGAGACGCAAATTGTACGGGATCCGGAATCATAACGGCGACGAGGTAAGCCTGGAGGGAATCGCCGTGTACATATATCTGTGCCACGATAGGCGAACCGCCATACACGTTCTCAACCTTCTCCAAAGCAACATATTCCCCTTGTGCCAGTTTCATAATATTCTAAAAAGAAGCAAATGTCGGGTTAGTCTATGAATCACGTCAGAGATGTCGCGGATGGTATGTCAAATTGCCATATCTCATATCGAGGGTACCAGGCATTATGAGAATGACACACCTTGACGCGATCGATGATTTTGAGCCGTCCAACCGAATCAAATTCCCCAACGTCACCTGTGTGTAACCACCCTTCGGGATCAATAGTTGCCTTGGTGTTTTTCTCGTCTATGCGATACGGCGTTGATTGACACGGGATACCACAGAAATTAGGGGGAAAATGACATACCTTTATAATACTCGCTGAAACAATTGAGTCCGCGGACACAGACCTCGCCACGGGGGTTTGGTTTGTCTTCGGCAGTGTAGCCCATCTCTGGGACGTCAACTAGCTTGATTTCGTTGACAGGTTGTGGAGGGCCGACGGTCCCACTCGACGTGGGATCGTTGGGAAGCGCCTTCGTACAAGCCGCGCAGTTTTCCGTCATTCCATACCTAGCAAGATTTAGAGATTTATTCTCCCTTTCTAAAATATACTGACCCTACAGGTCGAGTCAGTAGGGAGTTTATGATGAGCAAAAGGGATCGAACCTTCGGTAACTTCACACGCAAATGAGATCTTGAGGAAGTCCATGACATCAGGACTGATGGGCGCTGACCCACTGCTGACGAGCCTCAAGTTGCCACCAAGGACGGCTTGAATCTATGGTCGAGCTGATTAGAGTACCGTGCTCCAGAAGGGGTGTCACTCTCACCTTGCGAAATACGAGACGGTCCCAGAGAGCGTGTGTGACCCCTCCGGTTGTGTGCAATCGATCCAGTTTCGTTTGAAGAGCCCTCCTGAAAAGGTTGCCTTTTAAACCTGGGGTCGCACCCGCAACCATGGCGGATTGGTAAACCCGGTTAAGGACACGAGGCACAGAGGGGAAAAAGTTGGGCTTGAGGATTTGAGCATCCTCTAGAAGACGGAGAGGATCTCCTGTGAAATAGCCCACTTTCCCTCCTATAGCGACGACACAAAGCTCGCAGATACGCTAGCTATAGGTAAGACCAAGACATTGGCCCGATGAGGGAATATATATACCTCGTAGATATGAGCCAAGGGTAGGTATGATAGCAGGACGGCGTCATCCGCGATGGAAAGGCCGTGCATATTTGAGGTTATCGCCATAGCTAGGTTCTTGTGCCTCAAAAGAGCACCTATGACCCATTTCAGTCAGTTAATGCAGCGACCGTTTCGATACTCACCCTTCGGATTTCCTGTGGTTCCCTATATGGGGTCAGCTAGAAACGTTTTGAGTCTTTGGACGGCGCCTCACTGAAGTATAGCAGATGGAGACCACATCTTCTGGCGAAGCGGGAATAACTTGAACTGGATGTTGCTTCCCAAGCGCCTCCACTGTGATATGATTGAGAAGTGGCTGTGAAAACCTATATAACTCAACTGACGTTCCCGCAACTCCAGAATTCTGAGCCCTTGCGCTTTCCCCCATTCCGAATAAATACGCTTTTGCTCTGGGTCCAAGTTATCAATGGAAACGATCATTTTCAGAACGGAGACTTGAGGTGAAAGGCGGAGCAGAGTGGAAATGTGCTCCTGCGATACGAATAAAACACTCAAATGTGCGTGGTTGGTTCTAGATTAAACGAAATGGTCTGAGTCCAGGCAGCGCATCAAGGGAGGCAAATATAATCACATATACTCTGGTGAAATTGGTGAGTGGGAAGCCCATGAATAAACGCGAGAAAACTAACCAACAGAGCCAACACCGAGGGTATCATACAAACTGACAGACACCATTCCATAAGTTTGAGCTACAATATCGAGGATTTGCCATTCTGCCGCCAAGTGTCACAACGCGAAAAAACATGGAGAGAGAGAGAACATACCCGGACGGTTAGGTGCCCAGATACCAATGGTATTAAACTCTCCGCCGCCAAGTTCGCCACTCTTGAAAAAGGAATGAAGAGCGCTGCCGATGTGCCGCCTCCGAACGTCCACTTGGCCATACGTTTCCCAAGTGAAGTGGTTGGCAAATTTGAGCGGCCCCTTTGAGAGAATCGGGCGGTGACCTAGAAATGGTCTGTCCCTCGAGACTTGCAACCCAGCGTCGAAAATCTCTGGCATAGTTTTGAACGCATTGGGTGTATTCAGGTCAATCAGCCCAAAGATAGCTGCAAGGCGAGTGTCAGTACTGCAGGCTCCAGCATAGACCAATATCACACACCGTTACGGTAATGCGCTAAGTGGTAAACAATCCCTGTCAGTCAATAAAATCATGAAGAATTTACAGGATATTAACCCGTTTGGCCCGGACGCTTAGTGCCTGGGACCGTAATAGCCTGCCTATCATACGGTAGGTTTTCAGGCCAGGGAATGACGTGCGGGTGCTCAACCATATTAGAGGGTGGTCCGATAGATAGAGGTGAAGGAAACCTGGAAGTGGATGTCGGAAGATGTAAACCCAGGCAAGGTGTGCGTGTTTGTGCCAGTACCCACGTGAATTACAGTGACATTATCGTGGCAGCCGGGAACTTTGCTACCGACCTTTGAGCGCTTGAGCTCGAGTCCCAACACGGCGTTGCAAGGAAAATCTACGGTAGACTCTAGCTCACTCTATACCGTTGATGAGAAGATGCTACCCGGTGCACAAAATCCTGCGACAGACGCAAAAGGGATAATCAAACAAAGTGTTATGCATCATTATAATGTACAGGACTGTTCAATGATCGTGATGTTCCTCCAAACTGGACTCTCATAAGCGTATCAAGGAGCGCTCAAGACGATCTACAAGAATTCATCAAGTAAAAGGACTTTAGGAACCGGCAGTACTCACAGACATAAACTGTTCATAATTGACTTGGATCCATCCTGTTCTCTGAGTGTCATGCCTGTGATACTCTGTTAGTACTTGGAGGTGCGTACGACAACCTTCCTACCTCTGGAAAGCTTCAGTGAGAGCTTTGACTGCGACGCAAGCCCGGACAAATCGGTCGAATGTGATGGTTGGTTGGCCGTAACCGTTGGCAGGTTCTGAAGCTTCCGCGTGCTCTCAGTAAGTGAACAGGGATAATTCTGATCACATACCATATTTGAGTTGGATGAGGTTCATCAGAGTCGGTGAAAGATGATAACCAAAGCTCCGCAGTGCTTCTGACAATTCACGTCCATCTATTGACCCCGAACGATCCTGATCAAAATGACGGAATACATTCTGCCAGTCAGATATGTACTTCCACAAGCCAGCAAATTCTATATCGCATTAGTCTCGACTGTATGTCAATGCCCAAAAGAAGTCCACCTGTAAAGGTAATTGTGCCACTGTGATCACGGTCCTTGGGTGGGATGTCAACACAGCTTTCCTGAGGTTCTAAGAAAAAGAACGCACAAAGATGGACATCAACATCTTCACCGTATCCAGATCGAATTCTATTCGAAGAAATGTTGGCGACCGCCCAGGAATACGCCAAGAGTAGACGGATACGGATACTCACTCGTCCAATTGCCTGGATAAGTGGAGTTAATCACGAATTCAAAGATCTAGCACACTTTGCTTGCCATTTACCAGGGCTGCCTGAAGCTCTGTAGATGTGATTGAACCGGATTTGTCTGAGTCCACCGCTGTAAACCATTGCCAGAGCTGCGGATCTGCTCCAGGGGGAGGTCCTTGTGGGGGTGGCTGACTGGGATATGCCCCTTGACCATATCTCTGAGGCTGACCATAACCTGGTGGTGCGGAAGACTGTGAGTAGCCATAACTTGCTGGGCGTCCTTGTCCTTGTCCTTGGGAGTATCCGTAGTTCGACGGCTGCGAGTACATTGTGGTATGGTGCGATGATTGCGGATGGGACTGACTTGTTATACGGCGCCTATGGAGCTGAGTCAGCCAGGCGGCGTCCGCAGATGTTGTCTGGCCGGCCCAGCCCGACCAGGATGGTTGCGTCAGACGATGTCATGCCTGGGCGCCTGAGCATTGGATTTGGAGTATCCAGACCGTGCTTCCACCAGGCCAACTACCTATCAGGCAGCCATGGCATAATAGAGGTTGGCTGCGGTCGTGGTCGCACCTCGAGGGAAACTAGGTCCATTTGCAACCCGTATGGCGTGAAAAGAATGTTTTTCAATAGACAAAATCGACCGCGCATATATCTACCTTGCATATGAACGTTTTAGTTCGGCAAGCGTGATTGGAGGATGGATTTAACCAGATAGGCAAAATAGGCACCTCCCCACCAATAGGATTTAAGGCTATTCTTCAGCGATCGCGAGATGGCATCGACGAATGTCAACTTGACAAGTGGGGACTTGACAGCCAATGAGTAAACGATTGGGCCATCTTAGGCGGCAACCTGGGATCGAAGAAACCAATCGGGTGGCTTCCCATGTCACCTGTACACTGTATCCAGACAAATATATATTTCTTGCTAATGCAAGCACATCGCCTATTGTCAGTCTTCCAATTTCTCGCCAATCGGATGCGTCGAACGTCATTTCATCACGGGGGTTTCGTGAACTATGAGAAGAAAAAGAATCCGTGTACTCCGTAAACTCCGGCACTTGATGAACAGCAGAACTATTCATACATCCACCAGTGGCAACAACAACGGATGTCGTGTACTTACTATTGCAATCCACAAATATTGAGGAGTTACACTGACGTGAGTGGAGTGTGGGGGGACCCTCCCACAAACTCCGCGGTAGAGATGCGCACCTCCTATGATTCTTTACGAGAAAATCATAACGCTCTCGCTAACACGAGGTTCCCGCAAGGCATATCTTCCTAAAGTAGGCTTATTGCTTTTTAGAGTTTTCGCAGAGTGCAGCGATCAACGACTAACCTGCTTTCTATGGTTTCATTTGATAGAGAACCCCCAATGGCAGGGATGTAAGATCGACGTGGGGTTGGCATTTGGTAAGAAAGTCGCCAGAAGCATCGTACTTCATCCAGTGATGAAAGAAGTGCGAAAGGCCGATAGTCTCCGTTTTTTTCGACGATTCTTTTCATCTAAAAATGGGTCGGCAACAAGGATGTACGATTGCATCGGTGGTTGAATTGAGTGCTCATCAGAAATTTTGATCCGTGGCGTACACATGCAGTGCAGACACCGTTCGTGGTTGGTTCGAAATTTTAGCATGGAAAAATGACGCAGCTGGAAAACAGACAAGACAAACCGAAAGAGGCAGCCGGCGGCGAGAGCGATCGTTTGCAAGTAGCCGGGCAACTTGATCCCAAAACGACGGGTGTTGGACTAACCCGACATCCGGCAAATCTGACCCGGTGGCGGTAGAGGTGAGTGGCAACTTCATCTAAGTTCAAGCAAGCGTGTTCAAGAACAGGGTAGCAAAACGTCAAGCAATGACTTGTCCTAACCTGAAGGCAGTAATCTTTGATGTACGTGCACCCTAGCTGCATCAGCAGACACCTTTATCTAGTTTAGATCGGGGGCGTGGTCCTGCGAAGCCCGTTTATTGCCATTGCACAGTATGAAAGGGATCACGGAATCCCTCGCAATTATCTCAACTGCTCTATGTAGGTGATATCTTACAATTCCATTTGTTATTCCCTGGTTCCACCTTACGCACATCGCAGAGTTGAACGCGGTCCGGATGGCGCATGGCAAAAGTTCGAACGCGGGGAGCTACCTTTGCTCGAGTTTTATGCTCAGTTTGGTAAAGATCTCTCTGATACTTTGAATGGGAACAAATGGCAAGTCATCCTCGTGAACAATTTGGAAATTCGAATCTGAGCTGATATCCCAACTGAGGTAGGTACAAGGACTACTGCGACCGCCGTGGCATTCGTGAGCACAATTTAGTTCACCTTAGTCCGGTTGCTGACATGCTGACGGTCCATCAGCATGCCCGCAACTCCCAGAGCTACTCGAAGTTGACGGTCGAAAGGTGATTCGTCTATGTTTTAGTGTCGTGCATCGTGACCGATCCCTTTCCCAGCTCTTTGGCGCCATGATGAGGGAATCGACCTATGACCCTCATATCAGGCTGGCCATCGAACACCTTCGTCGTGAGCAAGCAAGCCTGATAGGGACTGAAATCCTATAATAATCCCTTTCAGAAGCAAACCGATATAAGATTATCGCCTTGACTAATAACTTTTCTCGTATCGACATACCCGCTACGGAACGGGCCTTCCTGGGTTGGACAGAAGAAGGTCCAGCACCCTTAGAGCTCACCAGGTTATTCGACGATTTTTGCGACAGCAGTATTCTGGGATTACGGTAGGCTCAGCATCCGCATCAAGTGAGGGTTACTCATGAGGGTTCTGGCTAGAAAACCAGACCCAGCCTTCTATTTGCTCGCATGCTCCAGAAATAACATAAAGCCCGAGAATGCGGTCTTCCTTGACGATATCGGAATGTAGGTTCAAACTTCCTGTGTGAATATATATCTGAACGAATGAGCAATAGAAATTTGAAGGCGGCGAAAAAGCTTGGAATGGAAACGATTCGTAGGTCATGATATCCTCACGTAACCCAGAGTGCTAATTTCTGCACGTCAAGTGGTCTCCATTGGCAAAACGCTTGAAGCTGTACAAAAATTGGAAGAGATGCTCGGAATGAATCTCACGGACCCAATAGAGGCGTTGAAAATTTCCAAGTTATGATCTTTGGGTATTGAAACGAAGGTTCTAATTGTCGCAATCCATTGCTGAGGTCTGTAGGCAATCGGGGAGATAGTGGATATTTAGAAGGGTTTATCCGACGCAGGGGTATTGTCTTGATAATAAGGACCCAACTAATTGGTATCATGAGGTTGTGAGCAAGTCAAATTTGGCCATGACGCACCACAGGGACTTTGGAAAGGAACTCCCTCTTAACTAGCGGTGTTACGGAGAGCAACTAAACACGGGGTTATGATAGTACACACTGAGAAAGCTCGTGGCGACTCACGAAAAGCGCTGCAGTTCCTGCGCCAACACCCCAAATGCCAGCACTTACTGCCCATCGCTTAGAGGCCTAAAGTAGAGAGTCAGCTTCGGGAACATAAAGGAAGCCCATTTCAAACATTGAGTGAAGCAGAGACCGGACCGCGTGGATGAAAAGCGAGGCGGGACATGTCTAGACAGTGGATTTTGAACGAGCAGTGCAGAGGCAACGGCGGGTAATGGCGGGTTGGTACGGGAATTGCCGGCGCAGGGTGAAGCTTTGGTTAGGGTTCACAAAAATTATCTGTATATACTTTGAGATCGACCATCACGGAAAACGACGGTAGAGCGCAATTCTTTCTGTAAACAACACGAATTTGCAGGACCGTCCCATAATTCAGCACGATGGCCAATCCCCGGCAGCGTCAGAAAGCCCGATCGAAGACACACAAAGCCGTCTCTCATTCTAAACGCGCAAAACAGAAATTGAAGAAGACACCAAGTAAGTTTATGTGACGAAGCGAGAAACCTAGGCTTACGGTCGAATGTCATGTAAGCTATACGCGGACCGAAGGCCCTCCAAGATGCTTGGGACAATCGGAAAACACTCCGACAAAAGTAAGTCCTAGATTTCGTAAATATATTGCCCCGCCCGGTTCAATGAGTGACTTCTGGAATGCATCTCTTGAAGACGCACCCACCATCGTTGGCACTCTCGGGAGTATATTATGCGCGTTACTTATGGTCTTCTTGCGATAGTTATGCTGCCCTGGGCCTCTTACATACCCTCAACCCGTCCTCATCAGGTGGCGTTGAACCCCTAGAAGGCCAGGGAGTTGCCTCTGAGCAATCTAATTCGGGGTTGATGGGTTCCTCTTCCGCTACCACCAGCGCTATAATTCCTAAAGGTCATGGTAAAATTATACGTGACAGTTCGGGGAATATAGTTGGGGTGGTGCTGGCTGACGAGGACCAAGTCCCGGCCCAAACTTCTGGGCGAGATATGGACATGGAACAACTGGAGCCGACAGTGGACCAGAGTGTTCTGGAGAAATGGGCGTTGCGAAAGCACGGGGCTGGTGAAACGAAAGGGGTTGTCGCAGGTAAGCCAGGGTTCCCCGCCTTTTCAGCGAGTTTTCCTGTTGGTTTCGTCTTGTCGCCGTGTGCGCGCAGTATGGACCTGCTTGCGGTGGGTGGTTCCACTGGCACACACTGAAGCCGTTTAACCCCAGTTTGAGGGTGGTTAAGCGTGCGCGGCTTATGTGCTATCGAATTGCAACTCCGTGTTGTCCTGACTCCTCAGGCGAATGGACTGTCTTGTACGTGTGCAGGAGGTCATATGCCAATTCTGCTTCAACTCTAAGCTTGTCCGGCAGGTGTTCACTTGCAGGGTAGAGTAATCTGCACCTCCTTGGAGTTTCCTAAACCTTGCTTGAGCCTTCAGGTTCGCGATTTTAAATGCGGAGGGCTATTGGACGGGCGGTGTTCCTTGGGCTTTGCCTTGTGCTCATGTTAACCCGTTGTATTGACTCCTTCTGGAAACTAGAACTAGAACGAATCTCGTCAACGGTCGCAATAGGATCAACATCGACGACCGTGTCCGTGGCTATATCTGGGGTCGGTGCGCGTCATGCATCAAAAGGGGAGGTCGCGTATATGCGGCGGCTGGTGGAGACATACGGCCAGGATGTTGATAGGATGGCAAAGGACCATAGGCTGAATTACGATCAGCGAAGTGCAGGGAAGCTCAGACGCGCTTTGCAAAGGGCTGGTCTGGACGGGGAAAGCAGGATATCTTAGATGTGGCGTTGTGTAGATTTATTGGCCGCCAATTGCGTTGATTGTCGCAGCAAATGTTTGGGGGGAGATCTGGAAAGGGGGGGTCGTGCCGTGAGTGGCTTTGGTGATGGCAGGGCCTTCTTTCGATATGATGGACAGAATCTCAGGCGTAAGCGGTGCTCAGAGTCTCAGAAGGACACAAGGTACGTCATTGGCGGCGTCAAGGTGCTACCATGTCTCGAACAAAGAAAACGCGGGCTTTGGTCAACGACGAGGAAGGATTTTGAACGAGGCCGATGGCCAATCCCGAGGGGCTGTGTCAGCAAGTTGAGGCGAACGTGGGAAGGAAGTGTTGAGTTGTACGCCGAGGGAGATTAGGTTTGCGATAGAGCCGGATTCTAGGAAGTGAAGTTGTGAACAAAAGGACGCTGGGAAAGTGGAGGGCCGCGCAGAATGCGGCCGCTCCAAGGTCAAGGGTGGGCCGCAGGGAGGGAGGGCGAGCCAATGGGGGCGGGCAGGTTGGCGAGATTGGCGAGAGCGGGTTGGGGAAGGCGGAAGGGCCGGCATCTGCCGGGATGGAGACGATTGGGACGTGTCGGATGGAAGGCGCGACGGGGACTGGGATTGGAGGACGGACGGGATCTGGCTGGTGGATCTAATTAAGGGACTGTGACCGCCGGATGTGGATATAAAATATAAAGCGTGGGTTGTGTGCGTGTGTGTGGCGCAGGGTCGCGCGCAAGAACGAAGCGAGCTTTTGTTTGATGGTTTGAATGGGATTCGAGTGTTGGGCCAGGAATAACGACAAGATCTGGAAAATCTCAAGGAGATCCGGTCGAGTCCTGCTATCGCCAAGCTCGACGTCAGCCAATTTCTCATTTCTCCACCTTCGTTATTTGCATCCCTGCCTACCTTATCGTAAGAATATACAACCCATTTCCTCCCATGTCCGAACTCTATAAAACAATCACTCCTCCTCCCTCTCTCCTCATCCCTTCCGGCGACAATGTCCCCCAGAGCATCCTCCTCCTCGCCGTCCTCCATCACCACACGCAGCGCAGCCGCTCCCTACTCCCGTCGGCCTGCCGGCCAACCCAAGTCTTCGCGCCAGCAGTTTTCTGCCTGCGGCGCCTGTCGTATGAGAAGGTCCGTCTTCTTTCCCGTATCCACTTTCTGTCGTCTGACCTTCCTCTCCACCACAGAGTTCGCTGCGATCTCAAAGACCTTCCTATGCTAGCCGCCGGCCCACCGCATCAGGCCTGTTCCAATTGCAAAGAACGTGGCCTCAAATGCGTGTAAGTCTTAGTCACCAATCCGCCCGTCCACACCATAACTGGTCCATATCCCGCCCCCTTCTCCAGTGATGAGTTCGCAGACGTAAAGGCCGTCAAGCTTCTCCGTCGTGGACGCCGTCTGCAGCAGGTCGAGTGAGTCTTGGTCCACGTCGGCTATTCGTCTTTCCTCATCTAGGTCACCCCTGATCCTAGAGCGATCTACGGCAAGGCTGGCGATAAAGAGATGGTCGGCTCCACATCGACCTCACTTTCGCAGCCCCAGTCTTCCGTCCCAAAACTCAGTCCCGACTTTTTTTCATCCGCGTTTTGGCGATGGTTTAGTATCCAGCGTGCGTTGGTCGTCGTATCGATAAAGCTTTTGTATTGATCGACTCTCTACCAGACCCCATCCTCGACTCTGACGAGTTTCCAGCCCGATACTATGCCCATATCAAGGACTCTCATCCTTTGGGTGTTATAGGCAATTTGCTTGCCATGATCCTGGTCATCTGGGCCGCTTCCTTTGGCTTCAACGAACGTGGCCAACCCGAGTCCAATGAATCAGGTCTACCTAATGACGATTCTGCCCCTGATGCGAGCCACGACAGGCGCAGTTCTCACTCCCCGCCTGCAGAAGACGGCTCTGGCCGTGCCCCCAGCCGGCGAGTGCGAAAAGAGAGGACCGACGCTATGGTTCGTGAACTTCTTGAGCTCGTCGACTTCTATGGCGTACTACGCAAGCCTACGTGGGACGGCGTTCGCCTTCTACTCCTTCTGATACCTCTTGTCGAGGGTAAGCATCAGACTCTTTCGTCGATACAAGGTTTTAATTGAGCATTAACCTTAGACATCTCCCCACTGGAGCGTCTTGCCCTCCACGAGGCCGCTCTCTCTCAGGCTCAGGCCATATGCACACCTACAGCTGCCCCACCCTCACCTTCGAGTACGCACGGGCTCCCCAACGCACCAGACGATGCTGTCATACGCGCACGTATTTTTTGGTACGCCTACATCCGTGAAAGCGTCATCACTGGGATGAAAGGTGGCCGCTTCATCTTGTATGTTCACAACTTCACTTTCTTCGATGCCTCTCTAACGTTTGTCTTACCCAGGGACGGAGATGACTTGGAGATGTTCCAAAGGACCCTCCCGCCTTTTGGTTTTGGGGTTGCAAATCTACCATCGCCCACCACATCCTCATTCCCTACCCTCCCATCGTCTGCACATGGTGGCACATCTTCTACCTCGATGCACTTTACCGATATATTCGGCATACCCCTGAAGCTTGCCTCTATCTGCCGCAAGGTTCACACTGTCCTCGTCGGCGCCAAGGCCACACGGATGGCAGAGTCTGGCATTATCAACAGTCAGGCCATCTATGAAATATGGGCCGGCCTGGATAAATGCTGGGACAGCTTCGAAGCACTTCGACGAGGTGACATCACTTTCGAGGGTGGTTGCGACATCGACCACTTCGCTAGTGCTTGGCAGGTAGGTCGTTAGACTTCGTTGATGACGCCTTTTGCTAACCACCCATTCAAACTTTCTCTAGATATTTATCTTCGAATGTCGTATGTTCGATTCGCTTTGGTGTTTTTGTATGCGAGACTCACCCAACCTCTATAGATAATGTCATTCGAGAGTCCCTAAGACTTTGTCTTACCAGTAGTGGCACTCTCAACGGCCTCTCGCACCCATATCCACCATCTCCATCTTCACGACCTTCTTCTCAGTCGTCCAATGCACCCGCAGACTCGCTACCCCAGCGCCTCCACTCGATCGCCAACCACAAGTGCTACCGCCTATTACCGAAGGTCATACGGGTAATGAAGGGACACCTTTCATCTGGCACGAGGTCGGCGCTCTTCCAATGGGACTCGGGCCTCGTGCGCGATGGGTGCTTCTTCGCCGGCCTTCTCTCCGCCACAATTGATGGAGAAATCCCCGACGACGAACGGTACAGACGAGAAGGCGATGGTGGCCCGATCACGGGTGAAGAGGGTGTTTGCCTTTCTCTATCGGCCCTTGAAGAGATGAAATGGGCTTTCTCGAACAGCGAAGAACGACAAAACACGATATCCATGGCTTGGAGAGGATACAAACCAACCGCCTCTAGCAGCCAACTTTCTCAGGTCGACTATGGATACAATCAACCTCCGGTGTTTCATCCCGGATACAATACTAAAGCGACGATGTCTGTTCAACACCTCCCCGTCCAACATTCAGGAGACCGGTCTTCGCTCACTCCGTTGGCCATGCACCATTCCCCCCAACGGCCTGGTACGGGACACAGTGTCTATAGTGACGGCCCTACGTGGGGCTCGTACACACCACCGGGGACTGGGAACTCGGTGGCCACCAACGGAACGCGAGGCTCTCCGGTCTTTGCGCATGGGCCGGCTTCTGGGTCATATACCCGCGGTGGGGACGACACGTTCTACCACACCTCTGATATAGATCAGTTCCACTTTACGGCGCCTGTTGCGGCTCCCCTCGTTGCTAGTCATTCGGGCGAAGTTGCGGTCTACTCTCGAGCATCGTCGAGTCACGGACCCCCACCCTCTTACCAACCGACGGCAGCCCCCTACATAGATGCGCAGGGTTATACATCGACAGGACCTGCCATTCTTGCGAGTGGGAGTGATATTCACGGCTGCGCTCAATTCAGTGACAGTTGCCAGCCTTATTACCCTTCGTGTCCGAAAGTTCCCTCGTGTTGATTCCTCTTTTTCTCTCTTGGTTTTTATGTTGTAGTTTGTTTCATTGCTATGTTGTTCCATGTTGTCTCTAGCATGTCTTTTGGACGTCCCTCTTCGTTGATACCCACATTGCATTATGGTTTCTCTTATGGCATCTTTTCTCTCGCATGTACCCCAACCCAATCTAATGGTCATTTTTGGAAGTTTGGAAGAAATAAGTGAGATGATTGGTCGCGAGGATTTGTGAGAATGTGGCTCGTAATTTGAGAAGCGAGGTGATTTAACTAGACCATTTGTGGGTGCGCCGGTGAGCGGCGTGAGTCTGAGATTTGTGGGAATCTGGGGGGAAGGGTGGATGAGAGGCAATATGATGTTGGTGTCGGGGTCGCGTATGAAATTTGTTTTATTTTCTTGGTTTTAGCAGGGTTAGCTCAGATCGAGTAAGATCAAGGCCACGGAAGCCGATCTTACAGCAGATCCAGCTAGCCAACCGTATTACAGCATCACAACACTTCTTCCATCCATCGCGCCCCCCTTGTCCTCACTTATCGTGGGTTTTTACCAAATCCCTCCCTCCATTGGTCACATTGCCTCCAGATTTACTTCCATGTTTTGCACAATCGTCCGACGGGTCCTTTTTCCCTTTCGTTTTCAGGGTCTCCTTTTCTAGAACGGTGTGAGATATTGCA
>ML208261.1:0-92613 GCA_004369065.1 Pluteus cervinus
CGTTCTGAGCCGATGCATTGCTTCCCCTTGACGTGACAGACGACGGGCCTTTGGTGCGTGCCTTTTTTCGTGGTGGAGGACGAGGTTGGTACCACGATTGTGGAGAATACGCTGGCTGTGTAGTTGGTCGAAGGAGTGGGAGTGATGCTTGGGACTGGAGTTGGGAGGTCATGGGAAGTTGTGTGTTGAGTATCGGAGAAGGCTCGCGTGGTTGACTCTGGGTCAACTGCCGCTCAACAGAATCCTCAGAAGTTGACGATATTCGTGAATCCCCAGATCGTAGCAGTGATTGCTGGGTAGGTGATTTTGGGAAAACTAGCTGCTTCGAACTAAGTACACTCCCGACCCTCTGGTCAAATGAGGGTGATTGGGGAAGCGGGTCAACGCGATCATGCCGCACTGGCGAGGAGAGTGACATAAAAGTCGGTGTCGAGGGACATTCCTCGTGTGCCGGCCGAATCGGAGGGGTGCCAGGTGAGGCCATGTTGGAATCTTGCCTCGCCGGAGAGGGAGAAGGGCTGAGGGACATTCGAGAGACATTTTCAGGCGTGAAAGGTCGCTCAAAAACTAGATCACAGTCAAAACATATTGCCTTTAAGATCGCAAGGAGGCTTACTTGTCGGATGCCGACGAGGAGATCCTACAGCAGGACTGGATATCGGAGGGGATGGTAATGATGATGACGGCTCCTGCTCTGATAACAAAACGATAATTGAGAACGAAAAGCTGAAGTAAGGCATACTTTTACCTTGCGATGATTTGTTTATCGATTCTTGTATGTGCCTTCCTTCGAGTTCAAAGCACGGCATGAGAGACCCAACGCTCATGCTCATGCTGTCCCCGGTGCCCTCCTCTGCCCTCTTCATTAGTTTGATATCACGTCGAGGAATTGGTTTGGCCTGCCGAACGTGGCCCTTGACATGTCGGACGAGTTCCGCGTTGTTAGTAAAAGAAAGCCGGCACCATTCCCACCTGCATATATGCAGGTGTTCCGATGAACTACCTGGAGAGGCTTGTTCTGCTTGCTGGGACATACGCGCTCAACTCAGAGAAGAGAATGGTGAATGGTCTGCAATGGCGAAATGCCAGCACTCCAGCAGCGGAAAGTTGGTTATTGCCGAGATGTGGTCGAGGGTCCGCACAAGGGAGCGTATTTGCATCTGTTTGATTCGGAGGTTGTTGCGGTTAAGGCTGGAATTAAGATAGCCGCTGAGTGCTGAGTAATTGCGACGTCACTCCTTCAACACTATGTCGACCTCAGATGACCTTTCTTTGGGACCACCAAAGGTGCTTTCGTATCTGGGTCTCCCACTCGATTACTCACCGTCACCTTCAACCGATCCTGTCGCATTTCTGGCCCGGCACATAACGGAATTACCCCCTTATTTACTTGCCTCCTTCAACTCTTCTACGACACCAAAACAACGTACTGTGATACCGAGAATCAGAAATAGACGGCTTCTTTACACTACCAGTAATCCTGCTCCATTTAGCTTCACTTCTGCCCGCGCAGCTTGGCCATTGCTTTGGACAGGTACCGAGCGTCGGGGGACTGAGGAAGGCGAAGAAGAACGCAAGTGGGCTCAGACAGGTTTCCTTGAAGGGTCAAAAAAGCACGTCGGAAAGCTGGGCAACCTTTTGAGTGGGTACGAAGAAGAACGCGAGGCCCAGCGCGTTCGAGTCATGAGAAGAGAAAGGGCTAGTAATGATGACGAGAACTTTATCCCAGAAGAAGACGAAGACACAGACGAGGAGCAGGAGGAGGAACTTTATAGAGAACTGGCGAAAAAAGAAGCAGAAGACCCTAAGGTAGAGCGCGATGCCTTTGAACGCCTCGTCCGAGAGCGGTTTATATACGGTCTACTCCCGGTAAGCCTCAGCTGTTTTTTTTTGTTTTCAGGTGCTAATATCCAATGAATGAAGGATATCGATTATGACGTTGACTGGGATGATAAATGGGATACAGACAACGACAGAGATGCCGAGGATCGGTGGTTCGACGACGAAGAGGATTGAATCTTATCTTATCTCGTCTGTAGTAATTTATGTGTGACGCGTGTGACATACAATATTTTCCAAACGCGCTGGTCGTCATCGCGTTCTTCGTGCCCACCCTAAACGATGTCAATGATCACAAGTTCATCAGCCAATCCCGTCATTGACACTTCACTTCCCCATATCCCTCCCATCTCGAATACCACTCTCGACCCTCCGAAGAAAAAGAAAAAGAAGAGAAAGGCAGACGAACATGACTCTGTAACCCCTGACGGACAGACTTCCAAAAAGAAAAAACGAAAACATAGAGAGCCATCTACTCCCGAAGACACAGAGGCGACAGCTCCCGGAGCTACTCAAGAAAATGAGACTATAGATATTGTTCCTCAACGCAAGAAAAAGGCACGGACACCACCTGGACCAACCGTTTCTCAGTCGACCACAGACACTGTATCCGAGGATAGCGCACAAGCTTCCACGGCTGCATTCCTTTCTGCTATCGTTGCTGCTGCAGCAGGTGCTCTGGATGCTGAAAGCTCTCAAGTGGAATCACACTATCCTCAGGACCCTCAACAATTCCACCCTCAGTACCAGATGCAATATCCTTATCCGCCTGGACCATTCACTCATGGTGCCGGCGAGCCTCCTGTCGCACCGTCGCCGTTCGGAGACCTAGCTTTCGGGTCGAATGAAGACGTTCTTCGTGTTCTTCACGATCTCGACATTTCAAAAATTGCGAACGTATTGAAGACGTTGGGTGATGCTGCTGTCGCAGCCAATCTACCGACATTCGGTGAACAGCCCTCGTTTGCATCTCCTTCTGGACTCCCTACGGGATCCGATGTGATTCTAGGACGACCACAAAGGGAGGAAACCACACGAGGGTATCGTCGGACAATTGATATGAGTCTTGTGTCGTCAGAGCCCCAAGGACACCCAGAGCACGCGTACCTTCTAGCAAATAAGTGGCTTAACGCAAACAAACTAGCAGAACTCGTTAAGACCCAAGGTTGGTCACTTGCTGCCGCATATACCCTCTTACATAGAGTCATTTGCTAGGTCTTGTGTATAAGAAAGGAAAGTTCTCTGCAATCGAAGAGCAACAACTTAAATCCGCTATCGATGCCTACCGCATGGTAATTATTTCACTTGACTTCTTCCAATCCCCCTTACACTTTTCTAGGGGAAAGGATTGACCGAAGAGGATATGCAGGAAATCATCTTCCCTAAGAACGAGAAACAGAAGGACAACATATTCTGGTCCGAGATAAGTATGTACAACCGCCGACATGATACGCCATCTTATACCCTTTCTAGCCTCTGCTGTACCGCAGCGCCCCATTATCGCTGTTTACCATCATGTCCGGCGCACTTGCCACCCAATGAAGCAGCAAGGCAAGTGGTCATCAGAGGAGGATGCTCTATTGAGGCAGTACGTTTATCACTTTGATTATTATTGGATTTTCCCCGAGTTATCTACAGGTCCGTGGCGGACCTTGGTCAGCAATGGGAGAAAGTGAGTGAACGGGTGGGACGCCGGTCGGCGGACTGCCGCGATAGGTATCGCAACCATATTATTAACAAAGAGATTCGTGTGACGGGTATGATGTTTTCTGGCATTTTTGGACTTCTCTAATGCATGAAGCAGGTCCTTGGTCGAAGGAGGAAGAAGACCAGCTTACCCAGATCGTCACACAAATGACCGTTGACCAGGGAAAGGACCTCGATAATGACGTCTTCTGGGGTCGAGTGAGCGAACTTATGGGTGGCAAACGCGGTCGGCAACAATGCAGGATCAAATGGTAAGCGACGAGCGAGCCGGTCAAAATTATTGTCCGACTTTTATTAGGACGGATGCTTTGAGCAAAACGGTGAAGAATGAGGGTCAGAAGCCACGCTGGAGCCAACAAGATGCATTTATCCTTGTTCACAAGTAGGTATCCTTTGTTTCAATTGGGCGGACCTAACCTGGAAATAGAGTCGACTCGCTCAATGTTCGTGATGATACCGAAATCGACTGGAAGACACTATCCGACCCTCATTGGAACTTATGGAGTGCACATACCCTCCAAAGGCGATGGTTGACAATGAAGCGTGGCATCAAAGGCTTTGAAGATATGACACACCAAGGTATGCTTTGCATGGTCTTTGTATCTTGTCCCTTACAGTGCAACAGAAATCATGGACATCTTACGGGTTAAAAAAGCTCAGTTACCTGCTATTCCGTCTGTTCCTCGGAAGCGCAAAGAACGCAAAGTGACCAGCGCTGCGGCTATTGCAGACTCCGAATTGCAACGCGACTTCCCCACAGCAGAGGTTTCACAGGGAGGCGAAGCATGAAGGGTCGTAACTTATATCTTATCTAATCGTGGCGGCACGCAACAACAACACCTTGCTGGTGACACGCCCCAGTACGTTAATTCTTACTCCATAATCCCCTTACACGATGTACTGCGTGCTTTGCATGCCATGTGCACGTTGGTCAGTAGATTTAAATAAAAGGAGAGTTGTTCGTCAATACCACCACGACCACCATGTCCTCAAAGTTTTGGGCCACTGAAGTGGCACCAAATCCTCGACGGTCCTCGAAGGTCTTCTCTTTTTTCGCCATTTTCGTGTCTTCTGCAGCCCTTTCCGTTCTAATTTTCTTGAGCATTGGCTCTTATCCCCTTCCGACCCGTGTTCAAATACAACGCATTCCCATCAACGCCGAAAGTATCTTAGCACAATGCGCCGCTATATCGGAAGAGCCGGGTCCATCATTCGATTTCTCTGACCGTGAAAAGTCGGATCGGTTCGAGGAAGGTACTCCTGCGACACTTATTAGGAATGCTCGAATTTTCACCGGGGAGAAGAATGGGAGTATCGAATTGCACGGCGACATCTTCTTGGACAATGGAATCATTAAAGGGGTTGGGAGGGTGCCAAGGCACTTGTATGCAAACAGGGATGATGTGGTAAAGATCAATGCGAACGGGCGATGGGTTACACCAGGACTTAGTGAGTCGTCGTTTTGCCACTGGTGCACATTGAACTAAACACATAACTTCTCCAGTCGATCTCAACTCCCATCTTGGTGTTTTGAGTAGCCCCATCACAAGAGGTCTGAAACATCCTTTAACCGCATGCCCTTGTCTTATTTACGCGAGGAACAGGTGCGGATGATGTGGACTCGAACAAAGGTCCAATTCTCCCATGGCTTCGTACTGTCGATGGCCTGAACACTCATGATGATGGTTATGAGTTGGCTATCTCTGGAGGAGTTACCTCGGCGCAAGTCCTTCCAGGGAATAAAAATGCGATTGGTTTGTTTTGCCGTTTCTTGCAGAGCTGAAGGCAGGCTTATGATACTTTTGCAGGTGGACAATCGTTCTTTATGAAAATGAGAAAGACTGCAGCTCGTACACCTGTTTCTATGCTCATCGAGCCTCCCAACGAGCTTACCGGTATCGCGCATAAACGTCAACGCTGGCGTCACATGAAGTAAGTCGCTCGCTCTTAAGTCCTATTTTTGAGGTTCTATCCACGTTGCATTTTAGACACACTTGCGGTGAGAGGTTACGGAACTATGGTAATAGGATGGATCACGCGTGGTCCTTCCGTGCCGCATACGAAAGTGCACGTTCAATTAAAGAGGCGCAAGATGACTACTGCTTGAAAGCGCAAGCAGGTTTATGGGAGTCGTTGGGCGGTTTCCCGAAGAATCTGCAGTGGGAGTCGTTGGTCGACGTTTTGCGCGGACGAGTGAAGGTTGGTACGGGATTGCGCACCTCGAGGCCCTTAATTGACACTTGAACAGATATCGGCTCAATGCGACGAAGCTGTGGACCTCGATACAATGGTTCGGGTGTGTCTAAACCATTTCTTGTGTTGTTCGCGAGGCATGATGTCTTTTTTAGTTGAGCCAAGAATTCCAATTTCCCATCGCATCCTTCCATGCCGCTGAAGCATGGCTCGTTCCTGACCTCTTGAAGCAAACGTAAGAATCAGGAATTCTTGATGCACGCGTTTTCTTGACATCTTTCATGCAGTTATGAAGGCATACCAGCGGTAGCCTTATTCGCTACCAATTACAGGTTCGACCTGCTCGTGATTGACGCCAGTAGTCAATACTAACACGCGCATTAGAACGAGGAGAGAGACTTTCCGAGGCTCAGAATTCGCTCCACGGATCCTCGCAGATGCAGGAATACATGTTGTTATGAAGGTAACCGACTATTATTGCGTGTGCTAAAGATATCACCTGCTCACACGATATTTTTAGACTGATCATCCTGTTATCAATTCACGGTACTTGGTGTATGAAGCCCAACAAGCCCACCACTTTGGACTTCCCGCGAGCCTCGCTCTTGCTTCTGTCACTTCCACACCAGCCGCAGCAGCGGGACTTGCACACCGGATCGGTAGTCTCACCGTCGGGGCCGACGCCGATGTTGTCCTCTGGGATTCCCACCCATTACAACTCAGTGCAACACCAATCCACGTATGGATTGATGGGATTATGCAAATTCCAGTCCCGGCGAAGGGTGATGAAGATAATGAAGTTGAAGTCGGCAAAGGGAAAGAAGGGGAGCGATGGCTAGAACCTCCTGAAGTGCCAAACTGGGATAAGGAACGCAAAGAAGCTCAGTTGTGGGATGGGCTACCACCATTGAAAGGAAAACGTTACTCTGACAGAGTCGTGTTCCGTAATGTGAAGGATATTTGGAAGGTGGGACAAACTGGGGTTACGCGAACCCTTGTCATTGAAGAAGAGCCCGATCAACTTGGGGATGTTGTCGTGGAAGGTGGACGTATCATTTGCTCGGGATCAACCGTCTGTGCACAGCACCTCCAGAAGGCGAAGGTTGTGGACCTCGAAGGCGGCTCGCTTATGCCTGGCCTTATGACGTATGGATCTCCATTGGGTTTAGAAGAAATCGCAGCGGAACCCTCGACTGGAGACGGCAAATTATACGACGCGTTCGTTCAGGATATACCGGAAGTTTTCCATGACGTTGGAAACACTTTACGTGCCGTGGATGCTTTGGCATTCGGAACGCGAAATGCCTTGTAAGTCCATCTTTCAAAGTTCCTTTTGAAAGACGTGGAATAACTTTGGTTCCTATTTCATTAAGGCTTGCGTACCGTTCAGGGGTAACGATGGCTACGTCTTCATTGAACAAAGGGGATTTCGTGATATCAGGGCTTTCCGTTACATTTGGTACCGGTTCGTCGTACGTCGTCGAACACGGGGCGATTTTACAGGAGATTACGGCTCTACACGTGAAGATTAGTAGGCCCAACCCTCTTGAGGGAACACCAGGTGTGAGTGTCAGCTCACAGATCGGAGGATTGAGGCGATTGCTGTTCGGATGGGAAAGCAGGGATCAGGAGACGGGCCACTGGTTCCGAAAGGCAGCTGAGGCATGTGGTATTTCCCTGCGAAAGGCTTCATACAGCTGCTGATAGCTTTTTCAGGGCGTTGTACCGCTCGTTATTGAAGTGTACAGCGCGGACATCATGGGAAGTTTATTGATGGTAAAGGCTGAGGTGGAAGATAGGATTGGATCGTATATGCGAGTGGTATTTGCCGGTGCAACTGAAGCCCATTTAATAGCGAAAGACATCGGTGAGATGGTCCTTCTGACTGGGTTTGTATGGATATTAACGGCAACCTTTCACTTTCACAGCGAGCGGAGGAGTCGGGGTTATTCTTATACCCGCTCGGCCATATCCTCACACCTGGCAGGAACGTCGAATGTAAGCGCCCGACATGGAGTTTCGTTCCCAACTGACTTAGAGTGTGTTAGTCTTCCCGGACCGCCTCTCACAAATGATACAGCATTGGTCACACTTATTGAGAACAATGTGAAGGTGGGTATTGGTATCCCAAATGCCTGGGAAGCTCGAAATACCAAGATGGATATGCAATGGGTGAGTCCATCGTGTTTGCGAGATACGAATGGAACTGAAGCACACTGCATTAGGCAAAGCTCGAGTCAAACGGTCGTATTAACGAACATCAAGTCCTTATGATGGTCACCGGAGACTTGGAAGATCTCCTGGGAATTCGGGAGATTGACGATAGCGCGCGTGATTTGGTTGCATATGCTGGTGGTAACGTCTTCGACCCCACGAGTAAAGTTGTGGCCGTGATTTCTCAGAAACGCGAGATAGTAGACCTCTTTTGAAATTGAGTTTTTGTTTTTCGATTTGTATACGGACGGACTCGGTGTCTTGAATCCAGACTTTGTTTTTATATGTATATTTTTGTTCTCTCCGAAGTTGCTATACGACACCTAGCAGGGCAGCGCCACCCTTCATGCCTCGACCCCTCGAAGCTGCCAAACCTATGGCTAGACAGCTTATGATAAATCCTGTAAACCTTTTGTGAAGGTGAACGGGTTAGATAGGAATGGTGATTACCACGAAAATGGACATACCTGAAGAAAGCGACACGAGAAATCGAACGCTCTTCGTGTGGGGTGCGTGATGAAGCAAATATAGAACGAAGGACAGCGGGTGTTACTGGGATACGACTGGATTCATCCGGGGAGGGTGGTCGTTTGGGAGGAGCATTGAAGGGCCTCGCGGTTGTGGAAGTCGAGGTCGAAGAAGACATTATTGGACTTAGAGACTCATTTCGATTGGCTACAGCTTGATTGGACGCGGAATCAATGTTAGTCAGCAGATGTGATTGAAGGTCGTGCAGTGATTGGACGGGTTGTGTCATTTCTCTCTCTCTTTTCAGGCATATGACATCTTCATGCTGCAAGAGCTAGATCGTTCTAGATTTCTGTGGAAAATAGTCAACAACCCATATTTAACGCTATCACGACATGCTGGGCTTTGATGCTGACGAGCTCGAGCCTTTGTACGAAGACATGATCCGAATGGTCGACCGCCTACCAAACCAGGATGAATATCGCCGAGTTCGACATCTACTGCTTCTACAGCAGTCTAGTGGACCCACTGATGATGGCGGCGCGATAACGGACGACCAACTTTCTCGCGTCATCCCATCTTGTCCGCACCTGGAGACGGTGGATTTAACAGGTGTACCGGAGACTAGCGACAGGACGGTTGTATTACTTGCGTCCCATGCGACACATCTTCAAGGGATCAACCTTAGTGGATGTACCCAGGTTTCGGAAGTGGGTGTCCTGGAACTTACCAACAAGTCTCTGCCTTTGCGGTGGATCCACTTGAATGGAGTGGTTGGGTTAACGGACCCTTCGATATCGGCCATTGCGAAATCATGTTCGCGTCTTATAGAGCTGGAACTTTGCGATTTACCGCTTCTTAGTCCGGTATCGGTACGCGATATCTGGTCGTTTTCGAGGTTAGTGTGTTGATTTTTCTTTGGGTATGAGGGTAATTTTTTTTGTCGTCGTCTTTGTTGGGCTCACGCAGAAAGCTTCGGACCCTTCGACTTGCGCGGTGTTCGTTACTATCGGACAAGGCATTCCCTTCTATTATCCGACCACCGTCACCTACGCCTTCAGATGGTGATGACAAGCCTCTACCGCAGATACCAGGGACGTGGATAGAGCAGATGCCCCCGCTCGTCCTACACCATACGGCCGACAACCTCCGCATCTTGGACTTGACGAACTGCAAAATCACGGATGACGCAGTAGAGGGGATCGTCTGTCACGCCAACAAAATTCAAACCCTCGTTTTATCTGGGTGTTCACAACTGACAGACCATTCTGTCGAAAGTATATGCAAATTGGGTGGCAATCTTGATGTCTTGATGCTCGCTCGTGTGGCGAATGTGACGGATCGTGCGATGATAATGCTCGCACGATCTTGTCCCCATCTGAGATGTGTAGATCTAGCTTGTGAGTCCTTTTTGTTTTAAACTTTTACTCCTACACTCGATTTTTACGATGATGCTTGGGGATTTACCTTTTGGTATATGGAAAAAATCGAAAGTTTGTCGCAATTTGACGGATATGTCGGTTTTTGAGCTGGCGGGACTGAAGAGTCTCCGGCGGTTAAGCTTAGTTCGGGTTCATAAACTCACAGATATTGCGATGTATGCGTTGGCGGAGCATGCAAAGGGGCTTGAGCGATTGCATGTTTCTTATTGCGATCGACTTTCGTTGGAAGCGATCCATCTACTTTTGGGCAATGTGGAAAGCCTGCAACATCTAACTGCGACAGGGATACCGGCGTTTAGGAGAAAGGGAGTGCATCGCTTTTCGGAACGACCACCCAGTGTGAGTCCCCTCGTGTTTGATATAGTGATGCCTCGCTGCGAACACATTGACGAATGGTTTGCTCGACGTAGAACTATGACCCTGAACAGAAGGCAGCGTACTGTGTGTTTAATGGGCCGAATTTGGCTGGTTTGCGGGGGTTCCTGGATAAAGAGGCGCAGCGGGAGAGAGATGCTGAGACCAAGAATATACCCTTCGTTAGTCGGTCTGATGATAAGCTTGATCTATATTAGATGGACATCATGACGAGTTGATTATTTATATAATGCGGTTTCTCATCCGTTTGCCATGTTTCTGAGTGGATGTGGGGACGAGGACACGGGGATTTACATACACGATTGCTGTTTTTGGCAAGGAGGTAGATTGTATTTGGATACGTAATGGTCAGCCACAACTCCTTCTGAACGAAGCTCAAACCCAGCGACACCGGCTCCATGTTGTTCCAGTGGGAACGAATGCGGTCTCGGGGACTAGGGAGATGGAACAGGAGAAAGAGATGGCAGTTGATAGTGGGTGGCGACTCTGATCACGCAATCGTCGCAATCGCTCCAGGGGATGCGCATGGCACGGCTGGTGAGTTACTGTAGAATGTGTGGCTTGCGGGGAAAGGGGGCTCCCAAGAGGTGGACAGCATGCTCGGGGAGGGGAAATTAGAGTGATCGTGTAGTGGGAGCGTGGGCTGGGCTGGGTGTGGAAAGCTGATTGAACGTGTGTACGAGGCCAGTCGGCTTTGTGGGTGACACTGTAGCGAACATGTCGGTTTGGCTATATAATTTTTGACCGTCACCCCCTCGAGTCCTCCCTCCCGTCCGCCTCCCGCCCTCCACCCCCGAGTTTCTTCGCTTTCGCTGTTCCATAGCTTCCCCTCTACCGCCCCACCATCGCTAATCACACAATCTCCCTGTACAGATTTTCCCCGACATTTCTGCGTTCGAGATATCCATCGTCTGAGCCAGAATTCATCCCCTATACTCGGCGACTCACCTTCAGGAGTTTTGTCTCCATAGACAGCCAGCTGCTTGAGACCTGGCCGTCCATACATCTGCCCCCAGACAAGGGCCCCTTCCTTTCCTTTCGTCTGCTCTGACCGTCCATGGAGGTCTTGTCGTCCTCCTCCAGCTTACCTTCAGCATGGCCTTTGGAACGCACTTTTCCGCCTCTGCGAAACCCTAATGACCAGTTTTTCATGCACCCTGAATACCTCGACGACCAATGCCCTTCAAAATCCTCTCAACCCCGTCCCTCTCGGAGGCTCACAGTTTCCACCTTTCTACCCCTCCCGTCTATCACGGCTTCACCCCTATGCACACCGACACCCAGTATTTCATCAGATGTACCCGCTCCGGCACCCCTGCAAGACCGACCGATGCGCAGTGTGCAAGCCCATCCGCCGCCACCACCAGACATTAGCATACCTTCAATAGACGTACCTCCCAGATGGATATCTACACCTCCTACACCTCCCCCAAAACTCTTTCGTCGTTCTGCAACCTTCTCGACGCGTCAGGTCAACATTTCGGTTCCTCCCTCTACATCCTTTCCTACCATTGCCACCTCCCAAATCGGTGACAACGGTGGCATTGTGCCACTACGGCGTTGTTTTTCCGACCCACTTATGCGCTCGATTCTCATCACAAACCCCAAGGACATGTTTGTCACCGAGCCAGAGTCCCTATCCGAGGAATCCCAGGCATCCTCTTCGCAACCATCTTCGTCATTCGATGTGGCACCATTAGATCACTCGTCTCCATCTGTTAAACGCTCAAAGCCCATCTTCCATCTTCCCAACTTGACGGATGACGAGATTATGCGACCCCTCTCAGAAAGTCCACAGGATGAGAGCATAGAACTTGGGTGCGATTCTCCGGTCCCAGAAAAGTACAAGGATGATATACGCAAATATCATGCATTGATGGAGCTGTTGTCAACCGAGGCAGGCTATTTAGACGATCTACGGGCATTGGTTACGGTGTGTATGCTATATTTTCCTCGTTTTTCGCTTTTCTTAGATCTATTATTCTTAGATTTACCTTCGGGGCCTCCCTGGTCTCTCATATCGCGCTCCCTCAATAGCATTCGGACGCGCAAGTTCATTTTCCTCCACTTCATGGAACAACCATTCTACCGCCACATTGTCACACCCCTCGACTGCTGGTGATAATTCCAACTTTCTCACTACCCCTTCCAAGGACTCCACCAAAACGCCCCTACGTTTCGTGTTCACGATTGCTGACATAGCTGCTGTAACGCGAAATGCAGAGGAGATCCTGGAATTGCATGAGCAGTTCGTGAGAGAGTTGCAGGCGGCAATGCAGTCATTGGGCTTCTCACATGAAAGCTATACTTCGGCGGAAGATGAGCTGCCTGAAGGCCGGCTGGGTAACCTAGAGGAAGCCATTCGAACCGTGGCAACCAAGTTCGCAACGGAGGTAGGTCAATTCATTTACTGACAATTCTCACTGACCTCATGATATCGTGTAGGCTTCTCGCTTCAATGCTTATCAAACTTTCTGTACTGGTCACCCAGAGGCCGTGCGTCTCATCAAGCGTGTACATCAGCAGCACCCTCTGGAGTGGGACGCTTTTGAACAGCGATGCGCATCCGCAGTACAGGACCTCTGTGATCCTCCCACCTCCGCCGAACCACAGGTATTGCTTCAGCACTCTCAATCATGTGAACCGCGCATGTTGTCTGCAAAAGACCGTATCCGGACGTCTTCTTTGAATTCACTCGACGGCGCTGTTCGCAGCTTACGGTCTCGTGTTGGTGCCGGCAGCACTTCGAGCTCGCCTCTTGACACCAAGAAGGAGCGGCTCGGATCGCGTCTCGCTCTCTTGGATTATCTGATCAAGCCGGTCCAGAGGATATGCAAGTATCCTTTACTGCTGGACCAATTGAAACCAAAGAAGTCATTCCAACTCGCACGTTCGAGTGTCGATGTTATCGTCGAAAGCGCTGCGCAAGCCATGAGACATGTGGCTGCATCAGTAGACGAAGCACGGCGGCAACAGGATGTTGCCATTCAGTCGTCTCTCATCATTTCTCGGATGGCGTTCACACATCCAACCCCGATTTCTCCTGGTGGTGCTAGTATCGACGTTCTTACTCCTAGCTTTCTCATCTCTCTCGGCACCTGCCTCCTGGCTGGCTCGTTGGATGTCATGCACTGTCATACTTTCAACTCGGCGTTTGATGTTGAAATTGGCACAAGTGTCAGGTCCAAGTACCTTGGGGCATTCCTATATGCTGGGGGTTACCTCATTATTGTAAAAGTCGCGAAAGCACGCATATATGAACCGAAACATTGGTTCTCACTCGTGGGGTTCGATGTGACTGACGTCGAGGAGGATGGTGAGTGATTTCTTTCGACAGTCTCCTCGGTTGCCGGTCTCATCGGTTTTGTAGTGTTGTTGCCTTGTTCGTTTCAACTGTCCTCAGGTGAACATCGATTCGAGTTGACAGCTTCGTGCCGGAGGGAGAAGACCCTTTGGTTGGATTCTATACGAGAAGCATTGCGACAGACGCCAACCTGGGTCAACGAACCGATGTCCAGCATTATGCGAGATGCCAAGGGCGATTTGCTTCCGACACCTCTTGACGATGAACCCTTCGAAAACATGGCCACACTACCCACTATCCAGTCCATTCCCGAGATGACAGCTACGAGCTCGCAACCTGATCTTACGGACTCTGTTCTCATGTCTTCTTCGACCAACACCACCAAACGCAATCGTCGACTAAACCGGAGCGACACGGGTAAACGAGAGGTACCCAGTCGGCGGTCTTCTACGGCATCTGTCAAGGCAATATTCGCTCCTGCAGGTACTTCTGACGCGGAGACTATAATGATTCGTCGTTGTTCTGCTTCGACGCGTTCTCAAGTCGATCAGGGGCTACACGACGTCTTGTCTCATGCTTGTCTTCACGCTCGTTCGGCGGTCATGTTTCGGGATGAAGACGTAGCTCCAGGCGCGAAACCACAACTTCGGACGAACTTTACTCGGTCAAGTTCTGCGATGAGCGTTGCGGGTATGGCGAAGAATCGGCTTTCACGTCATGAAAGTGTTCGTGTACCTCGACGCAAGAGTATGGTGGATAATAGTCTTGACAGGGCTCTTAAACTAGAGCAGGTCAAGGCTAAAACTGTTAGGAGTCGGAGACGAGCAGACAAGCTTTCCATTTCGACTGAAGGCGAAGCTGGGTTTCATCATCGTACTACGGTGGATTCGGTGTTCACCTTGTCGCCTTTCTTGCGATGCCCTTCGACAGCCAATTCCTCTCAGGATTCTTCGGGAAGCACGCCTAATACGTCGACTTCGTATCTGCATACACCACCTCTCGAGCAGATCAACGAGCCCCTTTCACCTTTCAAGCGTCGTCGTTCTCTTGTCAAGAACGTTCGGAGTCTGTTCAACTCCCTTGAAAACACGCCTATTATGACGCCTATTAATTTGAATCCGGAGACTCCAGCGAAGCCGAAATCATCTGGGAAGCAACCGTCCACTAGCATATTCAGGCGGTTTGGAATCTCGTCTCTGCATCGACGGTCTAGGAGTGCGCCGGAGGTACCCAATTTACCTATGCCTGGAACCCGAGATCAAGTCTCTGCTGCGGTGGTCGTGGAATTACATCCAACAAAGCTGGGCGATCATGATAATTCTCCATTATCACCCCCTAGTCTTCCTACGACTCCTCAGAAGTCCAAACGGCGTACTTTCCTCCCTGCACCCATGTTCTCTTCTGAAAAGGACCTTACTCAATCCAAAACGCAAAGCTCGCTGTTTCGTCTCAAGGCATAACAAAACTCTACACGAACGAACACCACCACATAAAAAAATAGCAAGTAATTCGGTCCCGGTGTCATTCAAGGAATCATCGTACGCAACCCTAGTTACACATCGCATCTCCCTTCAAGTTTCTTCTCCTTCACCACCCCGCATCCATCCCCTTTTATTTTTTTCTGCACCCGCCCCCCTTTTTTAAACCATGGAATTACTTTTTGCCTCTCCCTCATGTATATAGAATCACAGCAGCAGCAGCAACAAGCAGCATATTATTACATACTGTACTTTTAGGCTATACCCTCCACTCCCTCATCCAAACCAACCCACGTCCCCCGACACTACATATACATACATTAGTTTATTATTTTTTCCCTCCCTCTTTCCTTTTCCTTTTTGCATGCGTACCACCTCCCGTCCGCCCCTTTATTATCGATATCTTCGACATCCGGCGCGGCTCTTTATGCCGTTTTATCTTGCACGTTCGTCCATACATCCATGAATTCATTTCTTCTTCTCTTTTAAAGTTTTCTTCTTACCACGTTTAATCATCGCAAATTTGCTCTTGGCCTCTTCTTACACATGTGTAAATCAGTGGATCACGAAACATGAACCGAGTTTTTTTATAGACCAAAAAATGAGAGTGTAGATGATACGAATGAGATGAAATGAATGACGAAGACCGGGGAGTCGAAAGTGAATGAAATAAGGTTAGATACAGAGCAGATATGAGTGAGAGTGGTTTATACATATGAAGCATGCCAGCATTGCGTAAATGTAGAGTGAAGTAGTAGATATAAGGGGGCACTATGACTATGAGTACGATGATGATGGCTCAAGGTATTAGTCCATGAGCACGAAGGAGGATTGCCCATCTAGAAGAGGAGGATCAACGTCAGGAGTCCATTATACTCACCAGGCGGATTTGAAGGACTTACTCTTCCTGCTGAGATTCTAACTCTGCGATTCGTCGTTTCATTTGCCTATCCCCATCGTAAGTCAACGCTTAAAAAAGAGGGGGGGGTGTACGCACGAATTCTCTTTAGATAGTGCGTTCCGAGCTTCTTTCGTCTTACGAAGGTCGGTTGATATGGCCACCCAAGCTTCGTCGTCAGGTAGATTTATATCATTGTACATGCCATCCAACTCTTCGTTGAATGCCTAACACACCATGCCACGCTTCAAATCAGCCACCATTGCTCGAATAAAAGGGGGATGGATCGTGGATAGGAACTTACCTCGTACATGATCTCCTTCTCCGCAGTTGCATCCGCCAACAAACTCTTGACAAGCTCACACTGCCGTTTAGAGTTTTGAAGCTCAAGTTTAGTTCGATCGATCTCTGTACACCTCTATCGTCAACATCACATCGATACCAAGTCAGTTTACGTTTACGTTTAGCGAGAGTGCCGAGGGACATTGCTTACCGTCTTTAACTCTACCCCGATTTGCTTTAACCCATCTTGCAGTTGATCTTGGTTACTCGATGCATTGCTAAAGTGTTTCTCTACATCGGTCATGATGACGTCTACAGATCGTATGAACCCATCAACATTAGGTGGGACGATCCCCCCTCCTGATGTTGGTGTCCGAGTAGTCGATTCAAAGACGGCACTACGTGGCTTTCGAGGAGAGATATCTCCATTTCGTCTTCCGATTAGCATATGCATCTCTGCTATACGAGTTTGTGCGTCTCTAGTCTTTAATGGCGTTAGTGGATCGAAATGCATCACACGGGGACTTCGTACCGCTGGCTGACTGGGTAGAATTTGCCTCACTGACTTGTCTGGGGAGGATGGTCGTGAGTATGGATCTGACTCTTGTATGCTGTTGGATCGTATAGTCTCGACCTCGAGCTTGATACGCTTTAGCGCTCGTCGAGACAATTCAATCTGCACCGAAAGTAAGTCCATTTCTTGTCGCGTGCAAGTTACGAAGATGACATACCCCCTCTTTCGTTGACTCTGCATACCGCATATACTTTTCCGTTGGGTCGACAAAATTCGACGACAGGGTCGCTGCCACCGCTGACACCTTCCCTTTGCGTATACTCGGTGAAACCTTTCGTGGAGATGCCACACGCCCAGCCGTTGACCGACTTAAAGGTGAACCACGGGAATAAACCTTCCTCGCGGGTGTGGGTGACCCATTCGCAATCGACGAACGCAAAGAAGTCTTCTTTTTTATCGAAAGGGGCTCGACACTACTTGGAACCATTTGTGCTGCTGTACTTGAACTAGCTTTCGGGGTGGCTTCTGTCATACCCGAATACGAGAACGTCTGGCGCGTGCTTCTTGGAATATTCGTAGGGTGAATTTGAGTTCGTGAACGTGTGGGTGTTGCTACTGTACTAGGCCCTGGGGCCATTGATGATTCTTGGGCTAGGTCGTCGTCCATGGATGGAAGGGCGATGCTGGAGCTTGATGAGAAAGGACTCCGAGGTGGTAAGGGGGATGGGCTTCTTGGTCCCATTGGCCGACGCTCAATTGACTGCCGTGAAGGTGACCGTGAATGCATCGTGGTGGGTGTGGTTGAATGTCGACTTCTCAAGTCATCCATTTCTTCACTACACGGTCGTAAGGTATCGTTGTCCTCTGATACTCCGTCAGCAAATCATCTCATTTTGAAAGAATGGAGACATACCCTCATAAACCGGTTCCACAGAGGGTCCTGCGATCTGCAGAGGAGGTAGTGCTCGTCCATGTTGATTTTTGCTATTCCGACGAGCCAATTCCAGTTGGAGAGTAAGATTCCAGTCTGACGAATCTGGCACAACATTGTGTTCCATCATCACTGTACCTTCATCTTCGTCCCCATCCCCATCACTAGATTCCGACTCCCAATCCGACACTGACCGCGACCGTTGTATCGAACGAGAAGATTTTCGCGTTATCGAGTCCTGTTCCGGTTCGGAAACAAAGCCATTGGTCGATTTGCCTCTCTTACTTGATGAGCGTTTCGAACGTGACGACTTTGAAGAAAATCTTAACTCGTCTTCGTCTAGGATAGATGTTGGCGCGGTAGAACCAGAACCAGAGGAGAATTTCATACTGCCATCTCCAGTCGTGGTTGTCTGAGTATTGCTTGAAGACCGGCTTGTGGTAGATTTGGTTCGTCTATGTCGATGGCCACTAATCGAGCCTCCAAAGAAGTCACCCATTGCTGAAGCGGGTCTTGAATTGAAGAGATTCCTAGAGATAGCGTCCAATGCGAATTTCCCTGCTTTGGAACGGGCGGTGGGTGTTGTAGGGAGCGAATTCTTTCCAGTACGGAATTGAAATAGTCCATATTGGTGTACTAAAGGTCGAAGGCGTGTCAGTTGGAGCGATATCACAGTCAAGAGGTGGTTTACTTGTTTGTACGACACGAGATGGCACTCGCTCTATCTGTACTATATCTTCCTCGACTTCAACTGAAGGGTCACTAGATGCCACAGCAAACCGGGCCAATCCCCCAGCTAGAGGTTGTACTCGAATTCGAACAAGGGGAGGACCCCCCATGCCGAAAGGTAATGGATCAGCGGAACCTGATGGATCTATATGCACCACCACTTTCGTCTATTGAGTGATTAGCTTGTGAAGGCATTCTCAAACTGAAACTTACCTTCTTCTGTTCCTGAAGAAAAGCTGTTCGTTGATAGACGTTGTAGAATGCCCGTGCCATGGTAACTTTACCATACTTGGTTTCGACCTCAGCATCCTCAGAGCATAATACGACAGACTGCCCAGCCCTTGCACGGTAGGTCGCTTGTATCAACCAAAGGTTTTCCAGGAAGCGTTGCTTGTCCGTTTCTGTCGATTGTGGGTCGAAGTTGATTGAGGTTGGTTGATGAACAACGGAATATGAACGGAAAGAACGTCCTGACCAACGGTCGGTCTGGTCCTGCGGTGGGCTCTCGAGGTATAGATGGAACTCTGTAGAGGTTAAGAACAGATGCTGAATGGCTAAAACGCAACTAACCTGCACCCCCAACATCCGTGGCTACCACGTCCGTTATGTCCACGACACCTTTACAAGAAAGGCCGCTTTTCTTTTTTCCAAAGCTCACAGTCCCTCCTTTCGTCACTTTATCCAGGTCGTTCAGACCCGATAACTGACGACCACTCTTCTCGCTATTTGGCCGCTTTACGATCACGAGCTTATCATCGAACAAGAATAAGCTGCAATGTAACAGTCCAGACGATGAAGAAACATTGGTATCCGTTAAAATATCTTCAACGTCGATGCAATCAATGAATCTGCGAGAATTGGAGAACAAATCTGGAGGGAACCCGTCGATGCTCGCGCTTAGACAGTAAAAGATAGCTGCCCGCTTGGTTTGCTCGTCCGCCTCCGCTAACGCGATTTTACTTGCAATTTCATCAGCTTCTATGATCTTGGGTCTTTGAGGATCGTCCATTGCCATGTGCTTGAGCATCGTGCGGAAGAGGAGGGTGTACCGAGGTATACGCTGAACTGGCTCCATCAACAGTTCGCGAAGGCCAACACGGTTCTTTGATTCAGAAGGTGAGTATTTGATACGCTAGATCTATGTCAGTGTCCGCACCAAGAACAAAGTAAGGAGGAAACGCACGTCAATGAATTCAGAAAAATATTTACGGGCCACTTGTCTCTCAAATATCAGTTGAGCATCCTCCCGCTTGGAATAATATTGCTTGTAGAGCTCGAATCCCCGTAATTCTTTGAAATGCTTGAGGGCAACATCCCCCACCCCACCCACAACCTTGGCACCACCCGGAGCCATCATCT
Source organism: Pluteus cervinus (assembly GCA_004369065.1). Taxonomy (NCBI): domain Eukaryota; kingdom Fungi; phylum Basidiomycota; class Agaricomycetes; order Agaricales; family Pluteaceae; genus Pluteus; species Pluteus cervinus. Next base: position 19,734 of record ML208261.1, read on the forward strand.
TCTCCAGATCCGCGAGGAAGGCCTCGTTAATGGGTATAAGGCTATCGATGTTGCCAAATAGTATCTTGGCGTCGTAGAGGGGAATGATGGCAGTGTCTTTGTTCCGCGCAAATGACCGGAGGGGGTCTGCGTAGTCCCTCTTGAGCATACGAAGTCGTTCAACATAGGATCGCTCGCTGGTGAGCACTTCATTAATAACCGATGACAACGCAGATGTATTCGTCAGTGCACGCTTCCGCTGACTTTCAGGGTCCTATACAGCAAAGTGCATCAGCACCTCTCCACCGAGAGGCTCCGTGATTATATCGACTTACATTCACGTTCGTAGGACTCTCAGTTGATTTCGTCAAGGAATCAGACATCTCCCCAGTACGAACCGTCCTTCCGAACGATAGAACGAAATCTTTGATATCTACGAAACTTTCAGCCGCGAAGAACTCGACACACGAGCAAAACACGCACCATCGGGCAATTGCCTTCCATACTCAGACCCCTCTATGACGACCCCACAGAAGAAAACGCGCTTGGTTGTTCCGGGTGCTGGTGTAGTAGGCCGCGGCCTGAGATCATCGCCGCTTGCGAGAGGCACTTTTCGCGGTGTGGCATGTAGTGCCATTTTGCCTCTGGGTGTAGGGAATTAGTAACTGGGATCCAAGTTGGATTTAACGGGCGAATACGAGGAAGAGGGTGTTCGAGGATCGGAGAATCGAGGCAGGGATTAGGACGGGGTTACTTGTTGCCCGGCATACTGCATACAAAGCCTAAACTTGGCGTGAACCACGATGACGCGGTCACGTGATGGCTTAAACTTTCGAGATCGAAATGCAGGGACGAGAATTCCGCGCAGTCGCATCGCTGAAGTCATGGACGACGTCGAAGACGGGACGGCGAACTTGGTCAAGAAGATACGAGGTCAAGGTGCGGAGGTTTTCGGATTTGAAGGTCTGAGCTTTTTTTGGTGGCCTGAGCTTTCGAGTCATGACGGATTTGGAAACACGCCATTTCGAAATGACCACCAAGTCGCATCTGCCGCTGTCGTCGGTTGAGATCACATTTCTCGGGACGGCGTCTGCTCAACCATCGTCCACTCGAAACCATTCTTCGCTCGCACTTCAACTTGCTGGTGATGTTTGGTTATTCGATTGCGGAGAAGGGACACAGAAGCAGCTGCAGAACACTGGGGTGAAGAGAGGGAAGATAGAAAAGATATTCATCACTCATACCCATGGTACGCCGGTTTACCTTGTGTGTTCTTATGTTACCCTGATGGTCCTAGGTGATCACATATTTGGCGTCGTGCCGTTGATGGCCAGCATGCTAAATGGGTCCGGCGGTATGGCAGAAGGAGCTGAGGATTCTCGAAGCAAAGTTGACCTTCAACAACCCGTAAGTGATGCGCAGTGTCAGACTGACCACCATCTCAAACATCTCGACTTTGTCTAGCAACTAGAAATATACGGACCGTATGGCACACGAGCATATATTCGGAACAACATAATCCACACCCACACACTTCTGGGAGCACCATACGTCGTCCACGAACTTCGTTTCTCATCAGACCCCCTGGGTGATCCTGAACCATCCAAACTTGCACATGCCGAGTCGCCAAACGGATGCAACATCCTCCAGAAAGACGGTGTATGGTCCGATTTCTTCGACAATGGAGTTGTCTCCGTCTCAGCAGCCCCCATCCTACATTCAGTGCCCTGTGTCGGGTATGTCGTGCAAGAAGCCCCTGTACCTGGTAAAATCGATCCCAAAGTCTACATTCCTGACCTCAAACGCACGAACACACCCATGAGTGCACTCGGTCGGTTGCAACGGGGTGAAAATGTCGAGCTTTCGGATGGATCTGTCCTGCACGGGCCAAAGAAGACACCAGGACGTAAGCTCGTTATCCTTGGTGACACCTACGACCCATCGGCCATTATTCCTCTCGCGATGGAACCAGATATCTTGATCCACGAAGCTACGAACGCACACCTTCCCGGAATCGACTCAAGTACCAAAGATGCAGACACTATCGACAGCGTCGAGGAACGTACCAAATCTCGAGGTCATTCGACTCCACAGATGGCTGGCAAATTTGCCAAAGCGATCAAAGCCAAAAACCTGGTCTTGAACCACTTCTCTTCACGGTATTCCGGGGAGCAAAGTGAAGGAGCTATGACGATCATGAACGCCATAGGGAAACTAGCTGCAGACGAGTTCGGAGACGATGTAACCTGTGCACTGGATTTTATGATTGTGAAAGTAGATTTAAAACGCGATTAACCCAAAATGTATGCTACATATATCGAAACGAAGGAGGTTATTCTAATCATCGGGTGGCTCAGACAGCTCACTGCTCCCATCACTTGCTTCCCCTTCCTCGAGTTCCTCCTCTCGAACCTTCTTTTTGCCTTTAGTATTCGGTTCCTCCTCAACTTCTCCCATCTCAATATCGTCTTCTATGGATTCCAGAGTACCTTCTCCTGACACCACCTTACCATCGTCATCTTCCCCTTCTTCTTCCTTGAAAGTCCCTTGCTCATCGACATTCATAGCAGCCAGGACATACCCATCCACCCCATCCGTGTTGGATTCCTCTGCCGCTGGTGTCGCAGAGGGTGATGCAGCAGTAGAAACCGTATCACGGTCTTTACCAAAGAAGCGGAGGGATCCCAAGTCTGAGATGATCGTGTCCAGAGCTGCTTTTTGGCCTTGTATCGTCCGACTTTGGGTATCATGTTCAGCACGTATTGCTGCCATATCATTTTCGAGCGCTTGTATCGAGCTATGGAGAGTATATTAACATATGAGACCTAGGTTCAAGAAGCTAGTCAGAAATAAACTTACATCTCTAATTCCTCTCGTGTAGGAAAGATGTTGACCTTCTCCGCCACAAGGTCATATTCGATTTTTCGCCTTCGCTCCATCTGCGCAAACTCCAACGCAGTCTTGAGCTGTTCAATCTGAATCCTCAATTTCCCATGTTCTTCGTCTACGAAGAGGAAAAAAGTTCACGTTGGCATCATGTCATGATACGACACAAACAGCAAACAGCACACATACCAATCCTTTGTCTCTCCCTCTGATACTCCTCCACCTGCCTAGCCTCCGCTTCACAGATCATAGCACTCTTTTTCAACGCCAGCTGAAAAGAAGCCAACTCCACTAAGAACGCCTCTCTGGCATCCTCGACCGAAACAAGTTCATGTCCCGAAGAAACCAACGGCACAGGCGGTGAATGTGACAAAGACGTGTAATTGTGGAATTTCTTCAACACACGACGAAGGGGTCGTTCGTCGTTGGTTATTCGTGCGAGTATAATGTTATCTAGAGACGTCATTGGAGAAGAATATGAGTGGCGTTAGTTTCCTCCGTGGTTGAAGCATGAGGGTATGACGAGAAATGGGAAAGGCACCTTCTTCCTCTGTAGTAAGAGGCGGAATCACAACTGGTACTTGGGCCATTGTCGATTGGGCCGCTATTATCGAGCACTTCGACGCCAAAGGTCGTCTTCGTGATTCGGTGCAATTGGGGACACGGAGGGCTGGAAACTGGAGGATCCGAATTCCGATTCCGCTGAGCAACAACAAGGACAAGCAAGAGGCGATACAGCACACCATTGGCTGGCGCCGGTAAGTTGGGTCTCCCATCTTTTTTACACCCGCCCAGAACATCCTCTCCCGCCTTCCAAAACAACCTCAAAAAGGATCATTTCGACTATCCGTCGAAGTGAGGCAGTAAGTACTACGTGACTTCTTCATCTTCGACAGATCCAAGACAGACCTCCCAGTCTCGATCCTGGAAGTCAGATGACCTTAGTCGACTTAACTTGGTCGACTATCTTTTCATTTCGTTTTGAAAGAAGTCCAAAAGGAGTCATGTTTTACTTCGACTGTAATCACAAGACATAACGAGATAAAAAGATAATCGACCAAGTAGGTTGACGCGGATGCAGCTGAATCGAGAATTCCGGATCGGGAGTTGCAAGATTTATGTCGGAATCCGAGGTGCATCCAAGAGGTCGCGTCGTCCTTCGTACGACTCTGACTAAAAGCGATGTGTCACTCGCACTTGCAGGATTTGTGCTAAAACGAGGGAAGAGGTTCCTCGATGTGGGGCTGCAAAATCTTATGTTGGAGTCCGAGCTGCATCCAAGACCTTCGTACGACTCTGACTAAAAGCGATGTGTCACCCACACTTGCAAGATTCGTGTTATTGCGATCACTGCACGACGGAAGAGGCCTTTCGACATGGGACTGCAAAATCTTGTGTCGGAATCCGAGCTACATCCAAGATTCCAAGAGGTCGCGTCGTCCTTAGTACGACTCTGACTAAAAAGGCATGTATCACTCGCACTTGCAAGATTCGAGTTATTGCGATTACTGCACGAGGGAGGAGGTCCCTCGACGTATATAAAGCTGGTGCAACTGGTGCACTTTTCCCCCCAACCTTACATCAAATGCATCTTCTGCCTACGGCGCGCTGCATCTCGCTTGTTTTCGTACTGCCCAGCGGGGCCAGAATCTCTATACGTCTCCGGGTGCCCAATCGTGCTCGAGCACCCAGACAACCCCAGGCTCGGACACAGTTGAAGTGCCCAAGGCCCACCCCCACTGCACCCAACCAGCAGCGGCCCATGGCCAAACACCAAGGAGGCTTACGAAGGGTCGTAATCCTAGCGAGGAGGCGTGTCATCGTGTTACGCCGTTTGTTCTGGGCGAGGAAAGGCGGGGTCGAGAGAAGGGTACTCGTCGTGGTCGGGGTTGTGTTCCTCTCCGAATTTATCGTTATCATTCTGTAAATGGGGTGTGTACACTGGTACGCTTTCTTGCAGTCTACCTTCTCTTGCTTTTGGCTTACGTACCAGATAGTTTCCTCGGGTGGCTACGTTTATCCGTCGAATTAGAGTCTTTTGGGAGTGGTTTGTGGTTGAAGGAAGGACAGTTTGGTTTGGATTGGGGGATCGTTCTTGAACTGGCTCATAAGCAAACCGATCCGAGTTATAAAGTGTTCATCCTCTGTAAATGTATCTACACCCTTGCTAGTCAAGCCCTTGGCATTAGTTCGATTCAGAGCCAGATTTGAGGACTAGTTTGGACTGGTTCAGAGAGGTTGAGCCCCGAACCGATTTTTAGGGTGTTCGTCCTCTGTAAAGGACGAGTATATAAAGCCGGTGCGATTGGGTGCACTTTACCCCCCCAGCCTTACCACCAATGTACCTCCAGCCAAGGACCCGCTGCATCTCCCTTATCTTCATATTGCCCAACGGGACCAGAACTCAGATCCTCCTCCGGGTGCCTAATTGCGCACAACTCCGGGGACAACGAGTCCAGACTCGGTCATTGAGGTGCCCACGGCCAACAATGCCGAACCAAAAATGGCCCATGACTAAACACCAAGCAGACCTACGAAGAAGGGTTGTCGTCCTCATGAGGAGACGTACCATCCTGTTGCGCCATTTGTTGATGTTGCCAATGTTTGTGAGGCAGGGCGGAGTTGAGAGAAGGGTGTTCATCATGGTCGGGGTTGTGTTACTCTCCGAATGTGTTATTATTATTTTGTAAATGGGTGTGTACAGTGGTACGGCGCTCTCTTGCAGTCTGCCCTTTTTCGATTTCGACTTACGTGTTCATACCAGATAGTTTCCCTAACGGTTGGACTTGCTCGGCAGTTCGATCAAGTACAACCGAGGTCTGCTTGCATCGGAGAGGCTGCAGTCCCGATCCGTGTGCATCTTTTGTAAAATGTATCTACGTCGATTTTCGTTTCAATCGAGAGTGCAGCATTTGGCTCTTGAGATAGCTGGAAGTCCATTGAAGCCACGTGCACCGACACCTCGGAATGCAACAACCCAAGTTCGATCCTGTACTTGTAGTGCTCGTCTCCCCTCGACGTCCAGGTCCACACATACATAATCGTCTATTCATGCCAATAACTAGGCAACTGCATACATAGGGAGTGCAACAATATAACAAGAACGAATAGCAATACAAACATATGGCGCAGGAGAGTATACCCCTTTCTCAACCCCACTCATGCTCACCAGCAACAAATGGTGTAACAAGGTAATACGTCTCCTCATTCGAGCTAGTCCCCTTCTTACCAGGTTTACCTTTCCCCCACGGCCACTTGATCATCCTACTCATCCGCGATGACGATCCCAGTGGGTCCGTCGAGGACGTATCCGAAGGCTGGACCGGGAAACACGTCGCGACCATCTTAGCCAACTTCCCATTATAACTATCGTTCGATTGTCGTCTCGACTCATCCAGTGTTGCTTGAAGGTAAAGAGCCAGATCAGGGAAACTGATAGGTAATTTTGGGAAAGGCATATTGGTTTCGGGTACCGTGAAAACCTTGGACATTTCCGACTCAACGTCACGTAGAAGGGTGGGGATGGTTGAAAGGGAGTAAGAATAAGGCAGGGTAGGGTGTCGTGGAGCCCACTTGGTTTGAGGTTCGGGATAGTCCAATGTAAACCATACGATAGTTCGCCATTCCGGAAAGGCGTGATGTGGCTGAGTAAAAGTTACGACATAAACTCGATGGAAAAATCTACACAACATACCCTTACGAATTGGATCACTGTGCGCAATTTGAGCTCAGTCTTCGCAAGAGCCATAGATTCCACACTGGCTTGGAATCTGCAGTTGCTAAGTCGTGCCAAGAGCCTAAGGAGATCCCGCCAGGTGGGCGCCTGAAAGTGTAGTGGTGGGTACTTTCCATATGGAAGGTCAATAACATTGGGCATTGGAATAGACATGGGCAGCAATTGCGTTGATAGTGTTGGTGGAACGAATCCAACAGCTAACAACGACCGTAAATCACAAGTAAAACTTCGAAGGGTCAAAGAACTTACAAACACCTAGAAGCAGCTGAGCATCAATAAAATGGTTCGGATTTATCACGCCAGCAGGAGCCGCGGCAGCAGTTCCCGGGACCTTCGTCTCCGTATCTATATCTATCACCGAAAGTCGTACTTTGCCGTCAAGCTTGCCCTGTGAAAGAGGTGATTTCGCAGGCAGAGAGTCTGCATCACTTTCAGACGTAGCAGACGATGGGAAATAATCAGTGACATTTGTAGCAATCGAAGACCTTGCGGAGTCTTGTCCGTCCAGAGGAGTCTTCAGGGTTACCGACGCGCTCGAGTTTCGTGACGGAGGAGAGTATATGGGCGGTGCACTCTCCACCAGGGGGCTAGCGACAAGCGCAGCCTGGTAGGAAGGCTCGCTACCCTGATTAGCTATCGCAGACTTTTCGGCCTTGGCTGTCGGAAGAGGTTGAGAGACCTTTGCAGGTGAATACAGAGGTAAATCAGAGGGGACCTGTGTCGGTGAAGCAGCAGGTGCACCCCTTTTGGCCCGTTCGTACTCTTCTTCTTCCTCTTCTGCTAGTCGACGAGCAAACTCTTCGTCTGCGGATATCGAATGAGGTGCGGGGGTGAACAAGGCACTCTTCTCGGCCGCCTGCCTAAATTCACTCCGCGAGACATATTCGGGTAGATCCCTCTCCTCCTCCACGACGGAGAGTGAAACCCGACGATTCTTAGGAGAATCTCGCGCCTTTCCGTAAGACTTTGAAGACTCCGGATCTACTGCCTTTGGACGACTAGTATCGTCAGGAAGCTGAGAATGACTTGTGGAAGGAGGAGATTGCCAAGGGTCCGAATGACCTTTCAGATTCGCAAAGTCATACAAGTTGGCAGACCTTAGCGAAGGTAGATCTTGCGGTGGAGGAGGTGGAAGTTTCGAAGTCGATGCAATTGGGGGAGCAGACGCTGCAAAAGTAAACGTCTGGCCTGGAGCAGCAAGCAGCGACTGTTCAAGAGCTTTTGCCAGCTCTTCTTCTTCTCTCACCCGCCACTCTTCCCTCTGATCTGACTCTGACTGTGATATTGCAAGGACGGCAGCCAACTCGTCTTCCTCTCCTGGCAGTTTCGATGGTTCTACACTGGGTGTTTCAGTCACCACCTCCTCTCCTTCTCGTGGGAGTGGTGGAAGTGGCGGAGGTAATGGAGACTCCTTTACATCAAAAGTCTGTGGTGGGAAGGGAGGCGGTACTTCAGGTCTCAGAGGGACAGGCGGAGGCGGAGGGGGTGCATAACTCAAACGGCGTTGAAAGCTTTCAGGAAGAGGGGGTATTGGTGGTGGTGAGGAAGATGAATGTGGCGAACTAGACAATCCCATCGACGACATTGGACGACGTGCTGGAACAAGTGACGGAGGCAAAGGTGGAACCTTAGGGGGAAGCGGAGGTGGACTAACACTCGGCTCACTTGGCGCATAGCCCGACAAATGATTGGCAGAATACGTCAAGTCCATTCCACCACCAGATAGGTTTGAAGCCAACTGGGGTGGCATCGGAGGTAAAGGTGGAGGAAACTGTGGGGATGGGAACGATGGAGAATAAGGAAATTGCTGGAAAAACAAGTCATGTCTCTGGGGTGCGGTGGCGTGTAACCCAGGTGTTAACGTGCGCGGATGAAGAGATAGAGGACGGCCGTTGGTGGTGGCTGCGAATTGAGATGGGGGAGCAGTGGATGCTCGATGTCTTCGTCGTTCCATCTCTTCTGGATGGGGAGGCACAACAGTGTGCTGGGGTGCAGAAGCCCATTGCGGCGGAACTATGTATAGAAGAAGGTTGTCGCCGTCAGTGACAGAAACAAAGATAGATTTCCGCTGTGAAGCCGGGGAGAGCGCCAAGTGCCCTGCTTGCTGCAAAGGGGGTTCTGCTACTCACAGTAAGATTCACTTGGGTTTTGCATACAATCCAGTTGAACGTCTGAGAACAAGTCGCCAAAAGACGCAGGGACCTCAGCACTTAAACGGGGGCAGTGCAGGCCGATGGCTCAGTTGAACTGGTGCTCGGCGCAAGGCTCGATTCCTTGCAGGAGATCGACCAGGTTGCGTCGTTTAGAACCACAAGTCGAGGTTCCTTGGTCCGAAGACCACGGCACGACAATGTTGCAAGGGTCAAAATGCTTATCAATCCAACGTCCTTTCTACAACCACCAAGCAAGCTTCCTGGGGAATTGTGTGCAACCAAACGTATGTAACTTACAATACTGCATGAGATATGTAAGAAGAGCGAAGGGAAAAAAATGCTGGAGAATAGTATGTGTTGTTGCTATGCCGAAAAACCAGATGAGAGAAATGCGTGCGTTAAGAGTATATCAAAGCGACTATGAATGGGCATGAAATTTGGAATAATAAAACCCGGAGAGCAAGAAAGATAGAATCGTCATGAATAAAAGGGAAAAAGAACTCGAAGTGAATAAAAGAACGTGATATGGGGTGGTCATGATACTGTTAGTGCAGTTGTGGTATGTGGTGCAGTGACCTTGTGGGTAGCACTAGGTCCACCACCTTGTAGCGCCGAAGTTTTGAAACCAAGTTGACGCATAACAGCTGCAAAAGAAGACACATCATCAATACCAAGCTGCGCCGATGTGGGCAAAGGCCACATACCAAGAAGATCGGCCTTCTGCAACGGTTTAGAGAGAGAAGCGGCAAACACATTGCTCGTCTCATTAGGGTCTATACCACTATAGGCACTGACAGCAATAATAGGTGTATTCGTATTCTTGTTGTTGGTACTTTTGATATATCTTGCTGCGCCTTCACCGTCAACTAATTGCCCATTAGATTCACTCAAAAGACAACAAGTTAAACTCGGACTACTCACGAACTGGCATGTGAAGGTCCATTAATATGCAATCGAATTCTGGAACGATCCTATAAGCACAAAAAACGCAGCAAAAATGACCAAGTACTCACTGATATCTCCCATGGCGACGCTAATAGCCTCGGAGCCATCCGCGACCACTACACAACGACAACCCAGTCGAATGAGCAGCGTCTCAATAATCTTGGCCGTAATGGGATTATCCTCTGCCAGAAGGCACGTAACAGCGCGGTCCGTAGGATCAGGGCCTTTTCTCAAGTCTATCGAATGCACAGACGACGGCGGCGTGCTCGCCTCCTGATGACTTCCATGTTGACTTCCATGTCCAAGCGACGAGGTCCAAGTCTCGGATCCTGAACCCTCCCCAACACTCGAAAAAGAAGCCGTCCTCAATCGACTCGGTAATGAATTTCGTCGCTCGGCATTGTCTAAATGGCTTTGCTTGAATCTTTCCACGGCACCAAACTCCGAAGGTTTTCGCGAATGTGCATTCCCACTACCACTACCGGGTGTAGGTGGTGGCAAACTGGTACGTGATGGAGACGAGGCGATCGAAGAAGTTGATGTGGCAGGGGAGGGCGGGTTCGTAGACGTCGTCGATTTATCCATGTTGGTAACGACATGTGGGGGCTTCTTCAGTCGTTGAGAAATGCTCCGTTTGCGTTGGTGAAGTCCACTGGGTTCCGAAAGCGCATGGTGCAAGGGCGTCATTTGGTCCGTTCGCAACTTCCTAATCACATCGTCATTCGCCTGCTTGAGAACACCAAGATTCTTGAAACTGAACGCTCCAAATTCGGTACTATTTCCGGAGGTACTCGGTTCGCGGTTGATGGGAACGGGGAGAGATGGGGGTGGCATAGCAGCGCCGAGGTCAGGACTATCAGTATCAGGTTTCCCGGTGACAGCAACCAATTCGTCTTCATGGAATAGCTGGAGCATAGCACCGCGGGGATCAAAGTAATCTGTGGATTCGGGGTCCGAAACCTGGGGAATGAAGGCGGCCTCCGAGCTTGTGACTTTATCCCAGTCGATACCGGCAAAGAAAGGATGAGCCTTGACCTCTTCAGCGCCATTTGCACCTAGACGCTCGGTAGGATCTAAAGTCATCAACCGTCGCATAAAGTCGTGCGCCTCTTCCGAATATTCGACCCAATCTTCATGCCAATCGATATGGCCAGAGAGAATGTTCTCGAACACCTTCTCCGGAGTCTCGGCATGGAAAGGGGGAATGCCATAGAGGAACTCGTAGGTAATCACACCGAGGGCCCACTATCATGTCGTGTTAGCTTCATCCAACACGGAACAGTTGACGAAAGTGAACATACCCAATCGACAGCAGCATCATCTCCACGCAACCCAAGTATAGTTTCAGGAGCAAGATAATCAGGCGTACCAACAAACTTCTGCTCGCCGGGTGGCGTCCCACCACCAGAATTAGAGTGAGATCGTAAATCATTAGCCAACTCCGTCGCAAACGATTGCAACGGACTCTCCGTCTGCTTTCTCCTCAAGGCAGGAATACTATCCGAGCCACTCGACTCGCCAACATCATCGGGGGTAGGGAAATGTGGGGATTGACCAAACTTGGTAGGGTTTCGTTGTTGAGTGAAATACGATGGGCCACCGTTAGGGTCTGGGTAAATCAACGGCGAAGACAGGTATGCAGAATCCATCGAAGGCGGTCTTGACCGAGACTTGTAGTGGGTATGCGGTCGTCCAAGTTGTGGTTCTCGTGTTTGACGGCCGAGTAGACCGATCCTACTCAACCCGAAATCGGTGAGCTTGAGATGACCATGTTGGTCAATTAGTAGATTATCGGGTTTCAAATCCCTACATAACATTTAGCAACGACATAGAAGAAGCTGATAATAATGATGCGTACCGGTGAACAATACCCCGCTGATGGAGGTAATCCAAACCAAGGACAACCTCCGCGATATAATTCTTCGCCCACTCCTCGGAAAGACACCCAAGTGACTTGATCAACGCAGCACAATCACCACCATTCAAGTACTCCATAACAAGGTAAAGGTTATCCTTACTCTGAAAAGTAAAGTATAACTTCGCCACAAACGGTGACTCTGCTTGCTTCATTAAAATCATCCGTTCAGCCTTCACATTCGTGATCTGATTCTTCGCAATCATATCCGCCTTCTTCAAGACTTTGATCGCATAGTAATCGCCCGTTGCTTTCTTCTTCGCCAAAAAGACAGATCCAAACGCTCCCTTGCTGATAGGCTTGATAATATCGAAATCCTTAATCGAAGTCGGGCTACTCCGCGTGAGCGGTGCAACAGAGGTTTGACGTGGTGAAAGAGGGCCTGATGGACTCATGACGGGGTTGACGGTTGAATGTCGTCGATGCCCACGCCTAGTCGAAGGCTCACGACTGAGCGAAGGACTGCTATCCTTGGCAGAGACTAACGGCGAAGTCGGTGGAGTGATGATGAACTTCGGTTCCAACATACTCTGAATAGACTTACGAGTCTTGATGGTTAAAGGCACAGCCATTTCGTCAAGCGTCATCGGCGGTGGCGCCTCTTCCGTCGACGCAGACGCTACAATCGGTGCAGCCAATGCCAACGGAGATGATACTGAAGACGGAGTCGAAGAACGAGTCGGTAGTCCATGTGGTCGGATAGGGATGGGTACTGATACCGGTCGTGGTTCTCCAGGTACAGGCGTCGGGATTGGCGAAACAGCCGGTATGGGCGTAGGATCGGTTTCGCCGTTGAAAGCGTATTCCGAGGTGGTGCTAGAATGGTCATCAACTTCCCCCGCTTCCTCCTTGATCGGTTGTGTTTCTCGATTATTAAGATGAAGATCCTCATCATCACTCTCGCTATCATCATCACCAAGCTCTTCGGCAATCTTCTCCTCCCATTCGTGCCAAATCTTCTCAGCATACCGTATGGTATTTTGCATGCGAACGACATTATCAACCTTCTGCCTCATCACCCTTTCCGCATCTTGCAAAAGTTGTGACAACGCCCCGTCCTCCGTGGCTGGTTTGATCCAATTTCGAATTTGAGAAACCTTTCTCTCCGAACTGGGTGACAAGAGCCGTTGTCGCTCGATGGGCTCTTTCGACTCGTCTTCCTTCAATGCGGGAATGGCAACCTCAGAAGCAACCTGTAGAATATCCTCGAGTTGGTCCAATAAACGTTTTTGCATCTTCTTGACACCGAACCTCTGCATCTTATTCGCGCGGAATAATTGCAGCGGAGAAGACACGATGGGTGACGAAGGTGTGAATATGGGCATCCCACGGTATTCGGCAACACCACCAGGGGAGGTTCGATCCAACGCCGAAGCAAGCTCACGAATGGTGTTTTGCAACTCGGAAATGGATTCATTGCATTCAATAATCTCAGCTTCCAGACGGTGAGTTTCTGCGCAGGTCTCGCTGTGCTTCTCGAAATACCACTGCGGGATCTGGCTCTCGCATATACGGCACAAAATGGGGTTTGTGCTAATCGGCTGGGTGAACGGCAAAGGCGTTGGAGGCTCCATCAGGGTTGAATCGCCTCGATGTAGGTCCGCACTTGCAGCAGGCTGGGGAGCAGCGTCATCCGCGTCAAATGCAATTGACGGAGACTCATGCTCGAGATGGGGATGCGCCATGGGTTTCACGACCCACATTGTATGAGAAGGTTGGCCATCCTCTCGGTCGATCATAAGCATTCCTTTCCCTTCCATGAGTTGGAATAACACATCTTGCTCCCTGTCCTCAGGAGCTCGAACTCGGAGTTGGAAGCGCACTTCGACCGTGTGCGAGTCGTCTTCCTGTAAGCGCTTGGTTGCTTCCTTGAAAACCCCCCAGTCTGAGCGAGCAAGAAGTGTAGATATCCGGGTTCCAGAGAGTTCCTCTGGTTCGGTGCTAGAACATGTGAAATTAGCTAAAGTTAAGGATAGAAATCAGTGAGAGCGTACCCTACGACGCCTCTCCATGCGTGGTTAACCCATATGAAATGATCACCATCGAGGCTGAGTTCCATGACGATGTTCTGATTCTGCGCGGTTTCCGCTTGCAGTCTCAGACGTTCCGTGGCTAATACGCGTGCGGATTCAGCTGTTTCGATTGCCTTAGCAGAGGAAGAGGGGACCCTGGCGTGAACTTCATGCCCGGGCCGGAGGGTGCCAGTAACAGATAGATCTTTGGTATGCTCATCCCTGGACTTTCGAGGCTGGGCTGCAGGACGAGTGGCACGGAGTTGATTCTCGTCATCAAGGCGGAAACCATCCAATTCACCTTCATCGCGGTGAGACGAAGAGTGCGGCTCATCGGCTGGCTTAGTGACAAACATCAAGGGCTCATCCTGCTCGTCTTCATTGTCGTCAAAGTTCCAGAACTGCTTTTCAGCTTCCCACCATTCGACGACACGACTCAGGCTGGCGACAGCCAACAGTACTTGGACGTACCAGTTCCGGCCGTGCCAGTCAGGGTGATCATCCCAAGCCTTGCCAATGTTCTGCACGCGTTGGACAAGGGCCTCGCATATCTTGGGTTGGGCCGTCAGTTGCGGGACAGACATGTCAGAAATATCGGTAGCGACACTTGTCAATTCATACAACGCGCTCATGATGGGGTCGATAGGGTCATCCACGAGGATTCTGGAGGACCTCCGATTGGAGGTAGAACCGGTTGAACTGGCGTAATCAGAGAAAGTAGTGTGACTAGCCAATGGTGGCATGGGAGAACGTGAGCGAGAAGTTGAGCGGGAGCTTTGACCTGAATGCGAAGTTGGTGGACGTGATGACATGTGTATGCTCCGAGAAAGTCGACGGGAAGGCAGTCCCTGGGAGGACCAAGGAGTGGATGTACTAGTCTTCCGGGTAAGAGGAGCCTCTGGGAGGACGACCGAGGAGGAGGCGGGACTTGGTGTGATGGCACTAGAGGAAAACGAGGACGCGAGAGGCTTATCTGAAAGCAAGGTGCTCTGCCGACGGAGCGAAGCAGGACTCATTGAAGATGCGCTAGAAGCTGCATGCAACGCAGGAGAAGAGGAAGAATGAGTTAAAGTCGGGGTATGAGGACGAGGACGGGGGTCGTCGTCGGGATACGCACGTTGTCGACTATGACGGTGGTTATACTCGACCTCTGCCTCATAGCCACCGTCCGAGCTAGACTCGTCTGTCTGTAGGGCGGTACCAAACTCTGGGTGGAAGACGAAAGCATCGCGAAGAGGCTCTGTATCGCCCAGATGCATTTCACGCTCTCTATCTCGATCCCTGTCCCGAGACTCACGGTCCTCGTAATCGCCTTCCCTGAGGCGTTCTTCAAAGAAGGTGGTGATATTGTTGGTTACGCGCTGAAGCTCCTTGTCGCATTCAGCCTTTGCGGCCTTGAGACGACGTGTGACGTGCCGCCTGACGAAGGGCATAGAAACGGTATTAGAGCCAGAGCCATGGCTAGTCGTGGTGCTGGCGGTTGTGGCGGTACTACGGTGGGCCTGAAGAGGAATTGGCGAAAGGATGGTCTCTGGAGGAAAGACCAGGGGACTTGGGGGCTGTCTTCGTTGGAAACCCGAATCCGACATGGGGTCGAATTTTGGGGTATGGACGACGACGAGGCAGAAAGAAAGAGAGCCAACGAAAAGGAAGATGAAAGACGATGGTTAATACGACATGAAGCCAGGCGGACGGAGAACGGGGCTGAGAGAGAGGAGTTGGGAGGGAGGAGCACTGGTGATGGAAAGTGGACGAGGAGATGGAGGCCAGTCGAGAGTCCAAATCAAATTATTATCTTATTTATTGACACACGAAAGGCCAACCCAGTAACCCCCATCATTGTCCCTGCTCACTCGACGTTGCGCTCGACGTCGGGCCCTGCATCCACCACCGCGCCACCAGCCAGCACACACCCACACGCCGCCAGCCCGCCCTCATCGCCATTGCCATCCGCGTCCAGGGCAGATGTCTCAGACAGCCCACCCACAATACCCACTCGCCGCCCTTTTTACCGTCACGCTGGTGTCTGGGGTCCCAGCCGTTCCTCGGACACAATCTCGCCGCGGCCATCTCCGTGTCTGTGGGAACGCCTTCCTCTACAAGACACGTGAACGCTTTTAGCAACTTGGTCCCGTTCAGCCAAAATGTTGGCTTCAATAGCTCGCATTTCTCGTCGCTATTATTCTACTCCTCCTCCAGCCAACAAGGCTGCCGAGAATAGCTTTTCTTCCTTGCTCGATATCCTCAACTCGACCGCAGAAATTGCCCCAAAGCCAAGGCTGCCGGGTGGGTCAGGTATGTCAAGAACTTCTTCTCCATTCTTTACACTACTGAACGCGTTCTAGCTTCACAGCAACAACTCTGGAAGCCCTTCCGAGCAAAATCCGTTCGTCTCGTGTTTTCTCTCATATCACACCACCTTACGTCTCTTTCACAGGTGCTAAGACCTCACGAGCTTTCCTACAAGGCTCGTGCCGTCGGTCCCCGTCCCCATTTCAAGCGCCCTGCGGTCGGCCCTCCATCTCGTGAAGCACGCTACGCCGATGTCTTCCACCAACTTGACATAGACCCTCTTTCTCAAGCTCTTAACCCCGCAATTATAGGCAACTATGTCTCCGAAATGGGCAAAGTCTACGGTCGAAACATCACTGGCCTGACCTTTAAAAGCCAACGACGACTTGGCAAAGCCGTCCGCAGAGCAAAGATGATGGGCGTCATACCCGTTCTTAGCCAGCCTGTGCGTGGTCCTTCGTGGCCTGGCTTCATTAAACACAAATAGACCCCCCTCATCTCCTCTGTATCTGGTACCATCATCATGGGAATGGTATGCTAATAATGACTGTCAACGTCGTTCTAATTTCTATCTGCTTCTCCTGCAATTGGAGCCGCTCTCTACTCGCACGAGCTCGAGAAAATATCAAGTCTTGTCCTTTCAGGCTTATCGCTCTCTACGTTCAACCTCCACCCGTTTACCTCCCATCACACCCAACGCCCTTTTCCGGCTTAATCCAGGATCGCCATCTTCTCAGCAAGATCCAGTCCCCATTTCGCAGTGCTTCAGATGATCACAAGACCCACATGTCTCCCCCATTTTTACTTCCTTGTCAGTATCCATTGGAACCTTCCACAATCCACCAATACTGCAGTGTGTCCAGGGGTCCTTGCTTTTGGATTGTCGGTATTCAAACTCGGTCACAATAGACTGCCCCAATTACCTTGATTGAACTAGACACGAGCGATAAAATACAGTCTCAAGCAATCGAAGTACATCTAAAGTTCCGCCAACAACATGGTGCCCAAGTTTTGAATGACTTGGTCGCCCATGGCCTTTTCCACAGCTTCCTCAAGATGGCGTTTTGGGTCTTGCTTTCCTACGTGTCTTGTCTTCAGTTGGTCTGTGGTTAGGGTTGACTCTTCTTGGACAGATTTGTTATAAGCTTCAGAAAGCGTGAGCATCGACTGTGGGGAAATGATCATCATCAGCTGGGCGTCCAAAACCCGATGCTACGGAATAGCTTACCTTGATCATCTTCTCATTGCCCTCTTTGTGGACGTTAAAGTCCCTCAATTTCAGTCCTTCTGTCCAATTTCGTTTGTGAAGATTCATAAGCATAGACTGCTCAAGCTCCGTCTTGCGGTAATTAACGGCTATTGAATAATAGTGACGGTTAAGCCCGTGGATCAAGGCCTGTATCGAAGGCTTGTTGATGTGTCCTATGTTCGAAGTCGTTTGACGGGGTTCCCGTCCAGAAATGACGGCATGGGGGTTGATCAACCTGAAAGCATCGATGACGACCTTCCCCTTCACGGATTGTATAGGGTCAATGACCACCGCAACTGAGCGAAGATCTAGAGACTCAAACGACTACAAGGGAATAACCGTCAAGAATAAGTGTTACCAGGGAACATCAAAATAGAACCGCGAGAGTGGTACGTACTTGCTGTGTATTGATATCCACACTCGAGAGCCAGCAGCCAAAACCAGGGTGCGAATGATACCACCCCACAACCATTTCAGGTCTGCAAGTCCGGAAGTGGGGGCGTCAGCTGATTCGTACACTCCAACGGATGTAGACGAAAGTACGGCACCTTCCTGTCTGCTTGAGCATGTCGAGCATTTTGGTTTGGAAGACGTGATCAACGGATTCAACCGTGACAGTAGTCCCAGATTGAGGCATGGCAAAGACGTCAATCACCTGAACGGTGTATTCGTCTACGAATTCTCCAAGCATAAGGCCCATGACCTCCATAGGCACTCCCGCGCGTCCATGCTTGAGCATCTGATGAAAGTTAAGTTCAGTTTATAGGCCTTAATTTCGTTTCGTACCTTCAAGAGCGCTAGTGACGAAATGTGAATGACTTCGCCACTAAAGGTTACGGTATTCAAAGATCAGCAAGGCCATGATCAGAACAGAAGTACGGTTAACTGACTTGTCTGGTGTAGGTGCATCTCGTGGGGCAGCATTCCCTTGTCTACCCTGGGCCTGGCTAAGAAGACGTTCGAAATCTGTGTCCATGGTAGTCGCGTGAAGGTTGAAACGAGATGAAGACCTGTACGCTAAATGACGCGTACATTCTGGTGTTGTTTTCCTCTGTTTGTCGGTGCTTGGACCCGACGCGTCTGACAAGCAACCTGTTAATTTGCAGACTTGCTCCCTCCCTTCAATGTGGACCAAATGCCAACCAGTGAGCTGCTCGACGCCCTCAACCCACATGTTGCCCAGTCCAGAAATAGGACGCAACACGTCGAATATTCTACGCCACCGCAGCAGCCGGTAGCCCCTCCTAATCCGCAGCCTTACATCCCACATCGCAGTGAGTTGGAACTTGCCATCTCCGAACCTGTCCCACAACCACCACCTCCTACACGGTATGTCTCGCGTAAGGTGATTGGCATGATGACTGAAACAATCTAGCCAACCGATTAATGTGACCAAATCGCGTGGTCCACCCTCCAGTGAAGGTATACATGCTATTCAGGAGCTTTTACGAGTTGTGTATACCACGAGAGAGGCTCATGAAGCCGAACGAAAGAGACGACTTAATTGGGAAAGGGAGCATGAACAGAAGCATGAACAGAAGCACGCTCAGTTAGAGCGTCAGCTTTCTGAAGTGCGTCAAGAACTACAGACTCTAAGATCTGTAGTCTCTTCGATTCGTCCTATGTCTTCCGACATGTTCACACCCCAGTACGCCATGCAACAAGTTCCGCAAATGACACGACCACCTACCCCATCCTCTTCTCAGCCTTCAAATCAGCAACCTTCGTTCATCGAAGCTTCATCGTCTTCCACCATGCTTTCCTACGAAGGACCTTCTCATGATTATTCACAGGATGATTATGACGTACCGGACGACGCAGATTATGCTGATGCCCTTCAACCTTCAACCATCGAGCCTAACGCTATGAGCCCAGCAGCATCTCCACAATGCACCCCCCCGGCACCAATTCCCGAAGGGACTTCAACACCGCCTACAGGAGGATCAAGCCGGCCACCAAAGCGGAAGCGACGATCAGAATCTGTTTCCTCATCTGAGAACGAGGCTTCACAATCAGAAGCTTCCACGTCCACGAGCCGACCCAAACGCTTTAATCATCACGACAAGGGTGTCTACACTATTCACGTAAGTTTTTCTCCTTGATTTCTCGATTTTTATTACGACATTTCGCAGCATGCCATGCGGAAACACATCCTTAGCTTGATGCACCTCATGAATGACAGGGAACTGCCTCCAAGTCACACACAGGAGACCCCGACAAGTGAAGAAGACCCTATTCGGTTCGTGTGGGATAAAACTACACAACAATCCGCGCACAATGGACGTATGAAGGTTCGCATATTGGAGGACATCAAGAAAAATCGCAGCCTCTACAAACACGTACCCAAGTCCGACTTCGGAAAGAAGCCTCTAGAAGCTGCATTTGAGTCCTCATATACAAATATGCGAGCAAAATTCAAACAGCAAAACGACGCAATCCAGTCTGCGAAGAATAAACACCGTGAAATTCACAAGGCGCGAAAGGCTAGACACATCTCACGACGAAAGACGGTACGTTGACTATTTTGACAGAAGGGTCCTCGAGTTGATGGTGGGGACGTTTCGTTCCTTTCTAGAAGTTAAGCAATCGTGCCGATGCCCGTAGGAATTTTCCAGAGTTTGAACATGTCACGTTCGATGGTGCTTTGCAAGTTGAGTGCATGTCTTCGGAGGACTCCGATTTCGAGTATCCGGCCGAAACGTCTTTACAACCTGGCCAGCCAAGCCAACCACGTCAAGTGCTGCGGACTCGTGGTTATTTATGGCGAAGTACACGGTTGTTACAGTTCTATTACACCCTAGATAACGAGGAGAGGGCCAGCAAGAGTACGAAACCGAAACGCGGGATAGGAAAGTTGGAACGCTCGATTGGACCAGTGAAGGAAGGGTCGCATCTTCCACCTGAGGGGGCGGCGACGTGGATGATCAGTAGGCGGTGGGTTCATTCGGCAAGTGAGGTTATCCCGGATTTGCAGGACGTGTTGAAGAAGCGATTGGTTGACCCGCCAGGATTTGATTGGGACCAGTTCGACGCTCTTGGATCGGCAAGTGAGCTTTCTGATGACGAGCCCGAACCACAACATCAGCAGCAGCCGCAAGCCCCACTTCAAATTGACAATTCGGCTTTGCATGCAGTGCAACAACATTCTACTCCATACAATTATAATACCAGTAGTTCTTCCTTAAATTACGCCCTCTTATAATGTCGCTTTTTGTGCGCACGATACTTACAGTACACTACTTGACGAATCCAATAATTGATTTCCCGAAATGGGAACACTAACATCATCGCTTTCAGTCACCCCAAACGCGACGTGTCCTGAGCTGTACTCAGCGTAGTTTTCTAACACCTCTTTATGACCTCTTCAGTTGACGGTATGTTGCTGTATTTTTATCATTTTTGGTATCCCTGGACCTAGTAGTCCCTTCCTAGAACAGAATCTCACCAACAGTGGATCAGAATATTTTTGTAAGTCGTTGACGTTTCGTGGGTGCCCTGAAGAGTGTGGTTTGACCGACCCTCTTATGACAACAGATCATAGTCGCGCAAGAGAGTTCGTAGAACTTCATGATCAAGTCCAGGTAGATAAATGTCATCTATTCTGTTGGTCGACGCGTGAGGTTGATGTTCTCGTCTTAGACCAGCGTGACCTTACTCGACTCGCTCGAGAGTTTCTTGTCGACGTTTCGGAAGGACCTCTCGGCAGTTTCTGGTCAAATATCAGACCTTCAAGATCGAAGTAAAGATATCGATAATAGGTTGAAGAGCCGGAGGGTACGTGTGTCCAATCTCAGAGTGTTCTTGGTCTGGGCAATCACTGAACGAACATTGTTCCAAAAGCGCATAGAGAAACCACTTTCTGGTTTAATCACAGAATTGACCGTCCCTCCGTCGTTGTCCCTCCTGATTCTGGATACTGATGTTGGAGAGAATTGGATTGGCGCGATGGAGGACTTTGAGAGGCGGTTGGAAACGTCCAAAGCGCGTTCAAGAGTGAAAGCCGCTCGGGATCTCGGTGAAGTGGCTGAGGGTTTGAGAATCGTGGTATGTTGACCGGTTTGGTTTTCTCTGATGGAACATCTACCATAGACTAACTTGAAATGTTAGGCCGCAACCAAGTTGCGGGTATTCTTTTTAGCATTGTTCCAGCCCATCCGGTCGAATGTGACAACTAATATGCAAGTTGTGCAAACGTCTATTTTACTTAAATATGCGCCCTTGTTTGCGTTCTTGCAACGACAAGCTCCTGGTGTTGCAACAGAGGTTCAACGGTCGTACGTTGGTGCTGCACGACTATATTATGAAACGGGGTTCCGCCGTTATGCTCGAAGTCTTGGTTGGGTGAAAGTAAGCGAGACCCCACAAGAGACTACGTTTTCACCAGTCTAACTAAATTGTTTATAGACACGCACAACCGAGAAATTCACAACAATAGCATCCGGAGATGAAGCACAGCTCGATTTTGATCGTTTGGAAAATGCAAAGATCGACGGACCCAGTGTCACCCTTGCATATATGGCCGATGACAAGGCGCATGTAAGTCGGTGTATTCTTTACAGACCCGTCTATTCACAGTTCTGATGTTAGAAAGAACCTATGGAAGCCCTGTGGCGATCACTCCTGCTCGTGTTCATGGACAATGCCACTGCGGAGTACAATTTTATCGCAAACTTTTTCTCTATTGCGCCGCCGTTGGTTGCCGATGATGCATCGACCTCTTTGACATCGCCTACACCCATGTCCCCAGATCGAGCTACATTTGCCGACAATAGGTCAGACGATGGAGGTCTTGGGGTTCTTACTCCGCGTCGTGTTATCAGCAGTTCAAGTGCTGTGGGCTCTACATTATTTGCACCTACACCGAAGCAGGAGCAAGTAAATCTAGACGCCATATGGAAGCCGATATTTGATCCCGTTCTTGAATACTGTCAGGTACCCATTTTCTCGTGTCATCTCAGGAACGTGTATTAATCTGGCGTTAGACGTTCTTGCGGTCGCTCTTAGAGCCTTTGCCGCCCGTGATACCCCTTCTGACGATGATTCGTCTAACAGAGGCAGTCGTTTCAGAGGTTCAGCTGAGGAACTCACCTCCAGTTGAAACTTTCATCTACACTCTTCGGTTGCAGATGTGGCCGGTATTTCAAAAGGCAATGGCGGAACATATCGATTCACTCAAGAAACTGGTGGAAGGATCTTCAACAGGCTATTTCAGCCGAAGTTCGAACACGACTGATGCCCTCGTTGCCAATGTTTGTATCTTCCGTCAACTCGGAAGGTGGTTTATACTGACCTCAAGACCAGCTTTGTAAACGTTACATTCACATATTTACTGCGTTCGTCAGTCTGACGGCACAAGAAGAGGAAACCATGATTTTTGCAAAGTAGGTGTAATGTTAACCAAGGAAGTTCTCACCTAACTTTATCTACAGCCTCATGCGGCTGCGGCAGGAACTGACGAAGATAATCACGAAGCATACAGACCAAATGCGAGATCCAGCTGCGAAAGCCACTCTGCAATCTTCAATCTACGACATCTTGTTACGTGGGTTGAGCGTAAGTTTGTTCGTTGGTGTAAAGCTGGACATCATCAAACATCTGATCTATGCAGGGCCACACCTTCTCTGCCCACCCGAAGTCGCAGCAGGAGAACGCATACTGGGCTCATCTCCAGGAAGAGGCAAAACGAAAACTCATGTCTACTAGGGGACCAGGCCCTCGTTAACGACACCTGTTGGTTCATCATACCACGCTCAATCTGGAGCACAACTAGATAAATTAAGAGAGCGACACTTGGTATGTTCGTAGTATGTACCTAAATTGTCCCGAGCAACGGAATAATGAGTAACGCTATCGTAAAACGAGTTAAAGAACGAGATGATAGATGCCAGTAAATGAGAAAATCTACATCTCAATCCACAGCAGGTTTTGGTCGGTTATCAGGTCGTGTCAGAGCAGGAAAAGATGCCTTCAAAAGGCTCCCATTCTGCTTGCCGATACCCAATCGATTGAGCACATCCCTAACGTCCCCAGCGGGTGGCGGCCGTTTCTTTGTCCTTGACCTCGACCGTGTCTGTGCCAACCTGTTCAACTCACTACCTAGAATCGACGAGGTATGGTCGAGGGTAGAGATAGAGGGAGGCCGAGCCAAATTTGGATTGGACATGCTGCTACGTCCTTCCAAAGCCTCCCTTAGGTCTGTTACACCAACCCCTCTAGTCGACCTAGCGAGGCTATGTAACGAAATATTTTCGCTGTGCATAAGTGCAGGCGAAATCTTGAGCAGGGGTGATAAGCCATCCCCGCGCAAGGTGAAATCAAAACCTGACGTTCGTTCGACGGCTGAAGAGACGAGGATCAGTCAGGAACGGCATCGCAACGATAGATGAGAAAATAGGAAAACTCACAATCCCTGAGTGCTGTGGAAGCTGTCCATCTGATAGATAAACGGCGCAAGAGATCGTCATTCGTCAGTCCAGTTGCACGTTGGATAGCTAGGCTTGAGGCAATAATAGATATCGCAACCTCGGCATCAACACCACTCCAAACGGCAGCAGATTTTGCTTCCTCTGCTGGTGGGAATGGGATGGCCTCTCTCGGCGGAGAGAACAATTCAGCAGGTGGCTGGTGAATAGGTGAATGGAACAGGGTGACCGATAGTTTTGAAAGCGACTGTGTTTATAGAAAGGTTAAAACGAAAGTACCAGTCAGTATCACCATCCCGGAACACCCAAGATCAATAGATAACGAACCTGTGATGTAAGGACCACCAACTCCTTCAAGTCCCACGTTTGACCAATAAACAACCACGCTCTTGCGATAACCTCCCTGATGGCATTGACACGTTGCACCGTTTTGACATCATCAACGTCATGAGTACTAGCTGCAGCATTCAAAGCCAAAAGCATGGGAACTGCTGTCAACAAACTTCGAACAGGCATCTGTTTGTGAAGTGTCTCAATGATGTCAAGAACATGTGCATAATCACCCAAGGAGGCCGAGGTAGAATTCGATATTTGGGAAGGGGTGCGTTCGAGTAATTGCTGGACCACGGACACCTTGCGTGACCTTGGACCATGGGGAACGGAAAATGAGCGTCTTCCGTTATAGTGCGATTGTCCAGGAGATTCGGGTCGTGCTGGCTTCTCAAAGTCAGGATGTTCCGCGATGGGCGTGGCAGGAAGGATGTTAAGGCGTAGAGACCCTTCAGGTGTTGCATGCGACGGGGAGGAGGAGTTGGAAATAAGTCCTAATGTGGATGTGGTTGCTAGAATATATACATAGGCGTGAATGGCGTGAAGGAATTTGACACCAGGATCCCCTGCGTGGATGGATATGGGCGTGATGTTGGCATTTTGATTTGGGGTTTCCGCGTCTTCATGGGCTGGCATCTCGTTGGCTGCATAGAACAATAAAGCCTGACAGTAATCCACTCGAACAGCGTAATCGCTATCACACAGTAGACTTAATGTGTCTTGCCAAAGATCTAGTGGCACCTTGGTCCGCCTAGAGGCACGCTGCCCGGAAGTATCCCTAGTGACTTCGGTAGATGAACGTGGTGACCTTGAACTTGTTCGCCGGTGAGCGGCTTCCACACTGTCATGCTCATCTGCCGAACGAAGCAGTCCCAGCAAGCTGGCGACAAGACAGCGAACTGCTTTGGAGCGAGTTTGGGTGAAACCCGGCTTGCCCTTCGTAGAGGCACCTTGCACCTCGACCACAAGTAAGCGGCTGACCAGTTCTCCCTAAGACATATTGAGTGCTGAGACCTCCAAAAAAGGGAACGAGCTTACTGTCAGGTCCAGAATCTGATCAGAGTAATAGATATGCCTGCCCAGCGACGCGATGCAATCAATCAAACCTGACAGCAGTGCGTCATCGTCTTCGGTGGTGGCTCGGCGTAAGAGTAACGTTATAAGGTTGGCGATGATGTCCGAAGTTGACAAGTTTACCAACGGTATAGGGGAAGTGAAGATAGTTGTAACCATGGCCACAAGAGCTTGGTTGGTGGGTGATGAAGCGGGAGTCTCCTGGATTTCAAGAAGGCGTTCGACGAGCCAAGTAGGAACTGCATATCGATATTGGTACTGTCCCCATTCAGCTAGCTTCTGAGCAACCCAGCGGCAATGAGCGATGTCTATCCACCCGTTTGACTTGTCCAAGCTGTTTAGACAGGATTGCATGACAAAACCTAGTTGAGATCCGTTCGTGTGCTCCAGAAGGGAGTACAGGGAATGCAATGTCGCGTTCGCAACATCCTCCGTGGACGGACCCTTTTCTCCATCAATATGCACATGAATGGACGCAGCACGACGCTCAATAACCGGTCGCGTTCGGAAACCAGTCAAGTAAGGTGAAACTGGACCATCTTTTACGTTACGTGCCCTGTAGTCAGTCTTAGCTCTGAGGAAAACGTGAAGATGTCAAGAGTCTTACTGATCGTCCAGAACGGAAATAGGTATATGGAACAGATTGAGGATGAGTGGTCGGAGGATGATGTCGACTTGTTCACGGAACTGCGTTGTATCGTTATACAAGGCCTCAGAACTGAGTGCGCCCGCGAGAGCGGCTAAACCGACGAGACGTGTTCTACTGAATGTCAATATAGAAACCGTATAAAGAGGCGAGCACATACCGATTGCGAACCTCATAATCAGACTTGTCGCTACTACTCAAACTCGCGAACTGTCGGAGTGAAGAATCGTAGTCTCGTGTCAGACCGGCATCAGCACCAATGAGATGGCCATCCGTATACGTTGACCACGCCGTAAACTAAAACGCATATAAGTATGAAATGTGAATGCCAAACGAGGAAGTATCACATACCACCGTGGCAGCTCGAGCAACAACTTCGAGATCGTCGACAAGGGTATGAATAACGACATCCACGGAGGATATTAGTGAAACACCCAAGAGCGAAATGTCACGGCGACATTCAGTTGCAAGTGTACGGATTATAGCCAGCGTAATTAGTAGTAATCTGAGATGCCACGGGTGAGCAAACGCGATGCATTGTGTGCGACTTGACTTACGTTCTGTAACGGGCACTGCCTGCCTTTGCCTTCCTGCACTCGCTCTTCGCCCGCTTCTCAAGCTCACTTCCGAGCTTCGTTAGTTTGCTTGGATGGTTGGAGCTGTGACGTAGCCGGCGCTCAGGTTTTAACCTTCCGGAAAACGTGAATAACACTTACGCATAATATGTCAGACGACTAAGTTCTTGCGAATTCGGCGAGTATTCAGGCCCTGCCGTTGGCAGAGCTGACGAGGGCGGATAACAAGCATTGAGGAGTTGCACGTGATGGGGAGTGAAGAGTTGCATCGGAGGGAAGAGAGGAAAGAGAAGCGAAGGAGCGGAGGTGATTTAGCAATAAAAGGTGGAAGACGAGACTGTAGGCAAAGGGAGACTCTCACAATATCATCCTCGCCGTGTTGGGCGACATTGGCGAGGTGAGACGACTCAGATGCGCCCAGGTCAGCTTGCGTGAGAAAGGTACCCAGTGACCCAGCGATCGCGAAACCCCGTCACCACGTCCTTATTCACCTTTTTCATTCATCTCAACTAAAAGTCCGGAAAGGTGAGCATCCCCGTCCGCTCTCCCCTCATATGAAGAATGTTTCGCTGTGCACCAGGCCAAGTGCTTCTGTGACGAATATTACCCTGTCGCCCTTTTTACGCTTGGGCGTCCTGATTCTTATCGTCTCCAAAAAATTTTAAACCCAATGCTGATCATAAATATAGATTAAATAACAGGTAGTAACAGTACTAGTTCATGTATCGATCAAGCAATCGTCGAGAATCTATACGTCGACTCCCAGACATAAGGCCGTGTAGCGTCGTAAATTTGGTTGACACCCCACTGCGGGTTGTTAATGCCATCGATATAACCCTCTGCTTCAACGACGATACAAGAGTGGTTATCATATACCGTACTTGGACCACCTTGACTCTTCTTTCTTGGGATGGGGGTCTTTGCGTTCCAGAGACCATTGCAGCTGTAAATCTGCGAAGCGTTAGAGAATCCTGTCGCTCGAGAGATATGGATTGCTCCTTACTTGAACCGCAGGTTGGTTGGTGGTAATATCCATCCTGCATGCTATCTTAGAACTGCTTTGATATCTGCTAAAGCGAGTACACTCACTTGATACCAGAGTTCTGGCTCCAGAATGACATGACTGACGATTTCCCGTCGTTGTTGTCGAAGACCCAGGCGTTGTCGTAACCCACGCAGTCTAATACCCTCTCAGTAAACCATATATATGCGCCTTAACTGACGTACCTGTACCGCAGTATTGTGCTTCAGCAGTTGTGTTGATACTGGGTCCAACAACCCGACCGGAACGGAAATCCATAGGTGTGTTGTTCACATCCGCCAATTCACCAGTCGGTATTAATTTGCCATCAGTAGCAATGTATTTGGACGCCATGAACTGGGCGTGATGACCCGAAAGGTCCTGGGTTTCCTGGAACGCCTCTAGGTTCCAGTAGTGGTGACCGCTGAGCATGATCGGTGTCTTTTCGGATGCTCTCGCGATCATGGAGACCTTCCATGTTGCCCGATTTTCGAGGGTATATGTAACCTTCCCCAGTCCATGGTCAGTCACTTTAGCTAATTCGCAATCGTAACCCTGACCCACCGTCGTTCGAACGTCTCCGGGGAATCCGTTCGTGCCATTAGGATCAAGCATCGTGAAAACAACGGTATTCGAGCTGTGGTATATCATCTTCCATTCACGTCTCTCGAAGCCGTTCGTTCCACCGTGAAGGGTGTTGTTACCTAGACATGATCGTCAGCACTCCGTGCTCTGCGTGATGCGAAGTTCAAGGTGCACCCTCATTCTTCGGTGTCTCATAGGTTTTGCCGTTGATCGTGAATTCTCCGTTACGAATGCGGTTGGCGTATCTAAAGGTACGTTGAGTACTTTTATTCCTGAAGGAAAATGGCGTTGACCTACCTGCCGACAACAGGACCGAAGTATGGGTGTCCATCTTTGTCCGAGGAGTAAAGGGTCTGCCATCTTCGTAAGTCCTCTATCACTCCATGACAGCCAAGTTATACTCACATAGTCATCGAATCCAAGGAGGATATCACGGAAGTGGCCTTTCTGCATTGCAAGGTTGGTACAGAAGACCCTAAAGAGTGTTAAGAGGTGCTCACGCGATCCTTCACCCAAAAGCTAGCTGCAGTAGCACCAGTCGTAATGAAATCAGCCCTCGCAGAACCGTCGGGTGCTACAATGTGAGCGACTCCTGGGCTTCGCGCTTGGCTCTATTCATGACCCCATCAGCAACCTACTCGCCTGAGAGCAACATCTGGGAATGTGGACTTACATCTGCTTCCAAAGGTGCGGGGAATACACTTGACACTGCCGCAACGAAAGAGAGGAACCTGAACCAAGCCATCCGTGCCATTTCGTTCTTGGGTTTGGGGGAAGGAGGTGATATTCTTGTTGCAGAAATCTACAGTCTTAGCCCATTGACGAACCTTTTTATGCTTCACTCGGCAACATCGACTCGGGTCCGCATCGACTCTCCACACTACGCTCCAGCGAGGCCGTATGCGGGGGTGGGGGTGCTGTTTAATCGGCTATTCTTCATCACCTCACAGGGCCCGTCGTGTGGTGTTTCTTTAAGGGGCTCGAGAAGAGGTCAACTCTCCGAGGGAGCACAACCATTGTAGGCTTCGGTACAAATATAAGCTGCGTGCAACATATGTATGCACAGAGTGATGAAGTCAACTAACATATGGTCTACTCGGCTAATGTCGATCAGTGCATGCTACGGGGTACAAGGATCACCATTGATCGGGTGGTTGTTATTAAGACTGTCGAACTCGACCTGCGAACTCTTAAGAAACCCCAGGAACCTCAGAAATAAGACAAGAAAACTGGAAGCATCACAAGCGCCTATAAGTTGTGCGTTGCTCAGGTCATTTGGATTTTGAAGTCTTGAAAGTAGACGTCAGGCTCTTGGTCGTTGTGTCACGTATTACAACATAATTTCGTTCAGACAATTTCCTGCCTTGTTTGATACTGTCGAGTATCCATTCGGGTTTCACGACGTGTACTCGGTTGCGGGGCTTGGAGGAGAGGATCTTGTGGGTTTTTGATCCACTTAGATGTTGAGAGGTTACGATGTGCGTGCACGCAGAAGATGGGGTGTACCTAAGCAGGTGGCCATGGGACAGGGGAGAGAAACTGGTCAGTGGTACTCCGTGTGTGCATGACGAGGGGGTGACATACAGTATTTCTCCACCAGCTTCTGTGATGATTCGCTTCATTTCGATGTCGGTCGTGTTTTCTAGATACCCGTTAAGGTAGACACAGACGTTATGGAGGACTGGTTGCGGTTTTTTCCTTGCGTCATCGGTACCCTCACTCTGAGTTGACGTGCGAGTCGAAGTGGCATTTGCTTGGATCTGTACATTCCGTTTCTTACGATCTAATGAGATATATGCATGTCGAGAACCACGACCTTCAGCTACTTGATGGCCTGTGGTCATTGAGTATACCTGGTCTAAGCAAGGTCAACCGGGAGGCGTATGGTACCGGATTACTTAGGCACTCACCTGAGCGCTCTGCGATGTCAGAATGCGTTATCGGGTTTGACTCGTCCTTAAGAGTACTTAGGACATGTTTCGTGAGAGCAGCATGCGACAGTGTGGCACCACTCCGTAGTGGCTCCCAGAACCTGCCATTTAGTTCGTTCAAGATACCAACACCGCTTATAGAACCAGATGGCGTCTTACTTTCCAGGTGGTGCTTCAATCCCATTCACATTGACGACTTCTCTTCTTCCCCTCTTGTAAGGTTCATACTTGCCCGCAGCGCGTTGCTTATCCTTCTCGGATTCTGCCTTGAGAGTTGATGTCGACTTGGAGATGACAGGAAAGTAGCGCTCCATATCAAGAAGCGGAGAGAATATATGTGCAGAGTATCTACAAAGGAAGGACAAGAGGAAAGTAAGTTCGAAACGGGCACAAGGCCCTGTGAAGGTTGCGTTGAGGTTGAACACCACGGCCTTCCTGTTCGACGACCCTGTGACGCGTGACACGTGATGTCATTAAGACGCGTTCTGCCCAAACGGACGCGACGACAGCCCGCTTTCGCGTTTCACGGCTTGTGAGAGGATAAGGCTTGTGTATAAGGTTATATCCATATAATATTACATCCGCGCTAATGCCGCTTCTAATCGCCAAACCTAAAGTATTTAAACTTTACCGACCCATCCAGCCCTAAGGTAATAAAGCGTTAGAGAAGATTAGAAGAGGAATGCGTCAGGAAGATAGTGATAAACTCCTGCAAGGGACTTACCCCATCCACAACAAGCAACTCTCCGCATACATATTGACTCGCGTCGCTCGCCAGGAACACCACAGGTCCAGCAAAGTCTTTGGGCTCCCCCCAACGTCCAGCTGGGATGCGTTCCGAGATTTGACGCAATCTGACTGGATCCTTGAGCAGCCTTTCGTTCCTACACAAGAGATGAAGAACGAGAAATAAACTTCATTGAAACAAGGCTTACATATCTGTAGCAATATAGCCAGGACAAATGCCATTTACTTGGACATTATTCTGACTCCATTCGTTGCTGAGCGCCTTGGTTAACTGACCCAAGCCTCCTTTCGCTGCAGCATAAGCCGGAACCGTAAGCCCGCCCTGGAAAGTGAGCAAAGAGCAAAAGTTGATAATTTTTCCCCGGCGGCGCGGGACCATATGTTGGCCGGCGGCTTGCGCCAAGATCCAGCAAGCTTTAAGATTAACATTTATTACCTGAATCAGTCCCGGGAGAATTTGTGCGGGTAGAGTGCATGGATATGAGACCAGCCTGTCAGCGTAGATTCCAGTATGAACCAAACGCATCGATGCGTACATCGTCCCAGTCATTCTCAAGGAAATCCACACTCGGTGATCTTCGCTGAATGCCCCCACAATTGACAAGGACGTGGATTTCTCCTCCCATCAGCTCGAGTGCTCGGGAGAAGAGATCCTTGACTGCATGGAGATCGCTTAGATCGCAATACACGACTTCGGCCGTCGCACCGACGGCGCGAATAGAGTTTAGGGTTTCATGGTTTGCTGGCGCATTCTCAGTCGGGGGACGCTGCACGAGGCAGACAGAGGCTCCAGCTTGGGCCAACGCCACTGCACATGCCGCTCCAATACCTGGCAGTGAAATGTGTTGCCGGAGCTGCATAAGGACATCGATAAGTTCGGCGTACCTCTAGTTGCGCCAGTTATAAGCACATTACGACCCTTGAGAGAAAAGAGGTCGAATATGTTTGCTGGGCTGGGGGATTGTTCCATTGGAATGGACGAGGGCGAGTTCGAGCTCAAAGGCCGACTCGATCGATGCGATCAGCCAATGACGTGTCGTGCAGGGTCAGAGTGCGGTAAATTTATTGGCCTCAACTTGGAACTGCCATTTGCAGCGGATGCCATGCTGGAATTCAGCTCGGCTTATCTCCTCATCCACCCCGTCCCATCTCTTCCATCGTCGTAGCCCATCGTCGTTTCTTCGGATAATTTATAGAGGAATGGCAACTAGATCCTATGCCGACGCGGTCGAGCACCTCAACACGCTTCAGTCCAATGCCGCCGTGCTTGATGCTATCCGTGCATCTGGAGGAGGGCGGGCCAGTAATAAGGCTTTTGAAGAGACCGTCGAATACTTGGAGCGTATCGGATATAGTGTACGTCCATTTTAGCTCACTGTTCCGCTCTTTCAGAACAACGCATATAGCCTTCCGATCTCAACACCCTCAATGTCATACACATAACTGGGACCAAGGGCAAGGGCTCGACAAGTGCATTTACAGAATCTATCATCCGCAGTTGCAGACCTACTTGGAAAACAGGTTCGGGACACTTTTCCCATCGTGTATGCGCCTAACACTTTTCTAGGCCTGTACACATCACCACATCTCGTAGCAGTCCGTGAACGTATTCGAATCAATGGTGCACCAATTCCAGAATCCGAGTTCGCGAAATATTTCTTCGAAGTTTGGGATCGGCTGCAGCAAAACACGAAAGTGGGCATTTGAAGACTAACTCAAGTTTACCGACTAACTCGATGCCTTAGCGTGCATCAGAAGAGACATCAATCATGCCAGGCTACTTCCGCTTCTTGACTATCCTTGCTTTTCACGCTTTCCTTCAACTTGGTGTTGATGCAACAATCTTGGAAGTCGGAGTGGGAGGGACCTATGACAGTACGAATATCGTACCCAAGCCCGTCGCGACTGGTATAACGGCATTGGGCCTCGACCATGTCCATGTGCTCGGTAAAACTATTCCTGAGATTGCATGGCAGAAGGGTGGGATTTACAAGGTTCGCTTTATTCGTGCTTTCGACGTTTGGAGTCTCCATTTTCTAACAAGGTCCCTTAGAAGGATGTCCCAGCACTTACTGTCGAACAACCTGTGGAGGGGCTAGCCGTTCTGCGGGAGAGGGCGGCGGAGCTTGGTGTATGCTAGTATCTTCGAAAAGTCACCATTCTCTAACCAGTGCATGTAGGCCTCCGAATTTGCTGTTGTGCCAACCATTCCAGAGCTTTTTACAACCACTCTCGGTATGCTCATTCTATGCATTCCTTCCATTGAGCTCATGATAGCAGGCCTAGCTGGTGCCCACCAAGTCCAAAACGCCTCACTTGCGGTCCACCTCGCTCATGCCTTCTTTAACTCGCGGCAAAAGAAAGCGACTGAGCAACTGTTGCCAATTACCTTCATCCAAGGCCTCAAGAACACTCGATGGCCTGGGCGTTGTCAAACTGTGGTTGATCCTCAACGTGATGGACTGACCTGGTTCTTAGATGGTGCACATACCCTAGAAAGCCTTGACTGTTGCACGAAGTGGATAACTAGCCCTGGTGTTATTGTACAAGCTTCAGGGTATGCTACCTCTCTGCTTTCTTTTCATCACGAGTTAAAGCCTCTCAAAGGAAAACTGGTTCTCGCGTCTTGATATTCAACTGCACCTCGGGACGCTCTGGATCGTCCTTCCTCGCCAAAATTCGAGATACAATCGCATCACAACTACGCTTACACCAAATAGACGAATCTGCTGACACTTTCTTTGATCGTGTCATCTTTTGTACCAATCTAACTTATGCAGATGGGCACTATAAAGGCGGTTCGTGTCCTTGGTTATCACTCTCTTCCACCCTGCTAATCCTTTTCAAGACCTTACCAATAATACCATCTCACAGACCGATCTAGTCAGCTTGAATCTACAAGAACAGCTCGCAACTGCTTGGTCGGACTTGATACCCTCGTTCCCCAAGTCTAATACCCATGTTCTACCGACGGTTGAGCATGCCATCAACAAAGTCCGCGAGGTTAACCAGGCCTCCAAGCCGCTCTCTGTACTCGTCACAGGCAGCTTGCATCTCGTCGGTGGCGTCATCGAAGTGGCAGGGCTTTCGGAAGTTGCGCTTTGATATCTAGGAACACAGTGAATTATTTAATAAGTAATGTAGATATAATCCTATCCCCCCATACACCTAACCCGGCTTCCGGACATACACTGATTGATACACTTTGCTAGAGATATAGATTAGCGACGGCGTCGGCTGGTCGTTTCAGCTCCCCAAAAGTTGATGGCCTGTGCTTTAGTTAGGGCGCTTGCCATCCGTACTACAGCTGTTACACGAACCATTTTATCGAGTAGTAGTCGTAATTTAGGCTTCAACAGTCTAGACGATACAGAATTATCACTTGCTGCGAGTTGAAGGAATACATCAAAGTGGATTGGCTGGAATGGGTTGGAGGTCAAGATACCTTCAAGGAATGTTTTGGAAATTCTACCTACTTCATAACGCAAAATGCGCATATACAATTGGATATCTTGCATAATCCTGTTTTGGATCGTTTCTTCCCATTGAGGACCATAATCTTGCTCTACTTCCTTGTCTTTATCTTTAGCGCTCTTCGGTTTTCGCGTCTTTTTCTCCGCAACTGGACTTGTCCGAATTGGCGGGATTTCCACATCTAATTCACTTTCATCCGAAATGTTAGTCTTCTGACTTGTAGAAGTAGAAGGCTTTCCAATGAAAGGGCAGGATGTTTGCACGAGGATCTCTTCGTAGGCAGGTTGCTTCTTGGAACTTGAAGGAGAATGCGAACTTGGTGCGAGTCTCATGCCGACGTTGATGTTTGGGTCAAAGTGAAGAATCCCTTCGTGTTCATTAGCACTCGAGTCCGCTGAGTCACTGTCTATGATGATAATTGATGCATTGGATTTGGATTCCAACAGAGGTCGTCTTATCGGGGTCTTTAGGGGTGAGGAACTATTATGAAGTGTTCTCGTCGCTGGAGATGGAATGGCGGCGCTTGCGCTGAAATGTGGAGGATTTGTGAAGGGACGAAGGGGTGTCTGCAAGTTATCAGGTATGTCCGATGACAGCATAAGGGAGGGAACATACACTGGGATTTTTGGATATTGGTGGGGTATCTTGTAGAAAAAGATGTGACGATGGAATAGTTTTTGGTGGCGTTGAACCTGACGGTAGGTTGCTCCTGCGAGTTGAACCCAATTTCGACGGGGCAAATGCTTGAGTTAGTGGAGGCTCCTCCATGTCGGACGGTGGATCGGATTTTTGAGAACCTGAGAAGGCGAAGAGTGACTTTGTGCTGTTTTGTAACAGAGAACTCTTGGCAAAGCCTTGAGTTGGAGGTGGCAAATCCAAGGCTTGGATAGTCGGTCGTGCTATGAGGGCCTGCGTTCGAGCAGGTTCCTCTGCAGTCTCCACGGGAGCCCCCAGAACTACCTGTGCCTTGCGTCGGATAGTGTCGTGGGCTTCTCCAACGGGACGCAGTTCGGTGGGTTGTTCACGGCGGACTCGTCTCTTGGGGGCGGCCTCTTTCACAATATCTTCGAAGAAGGTTTGTTTGGAGGTTGAAGCACTCTGCTCTGGTGCAGCAGGTTTAGGTAACGATGCAATGCTTTCGAGTTCTTTTTTGATCAACACTCGTAAGGTTTCATCGGAAAACCCGGTTTTCTTGGCACAAGACAATATATGTTTGACTTTTTGAGCGACTGTCTTGCGGCTAGTCCAGCGGGCGTCACAGCTCACGCATTTGAGCAGCTTTGCAAGTTGAGCATCGGGAAAGTCCAAGACGGGCTGTTGCTTTGATGCAATTCGAACTCGTTTCTTCTTACTGCCGGCATCACTAGTTTCTGGAGGCTGAATTGAAGGCTGAGGCTCGCTGGGAGGCTCTTTTGTGACTTTTGGCTTCGACTTCGTTGTTGTCTTCGTGTATGCGAAACGACCTATGCCCATGCCATCATCGTCCTCGTCAGATTTGTCCAACGTGTCGTCAAAAAATCCTGAGTCGAGCAACCCGGGACGGATCACGGGTGAAGCGGGTGAGGCGGAACTCCCTGCGTTGTTTGAACCTACGTTATCAGTTCGCTCGATCCCTGAGGAGGTTGGTTTCCTTGAGGTACACCGTGTTTGTTCAGGCAACCCACTAGGTGGATGTTGTTCACAAGCTCGTCTTTGTGTGATGTGAGACGTAATCCCAGGTAGAGATGCCGCATGAACCAGAAGCGACCTAGGTTTCGTGCCCTGAGGAATCAGATCTGTGGCGTCATGAGCACGATGTTTACTGGAAAGGTTTGACGATACGTGCGTCGTGATATTTCGTCTTCATCATCCGTGAGCTCGATAACGTCGAGTGGTGACTGTGTTTTCGTTGTGGATACATTCGGCAGTGCGTGCCTGCGAAGCTGCTCTCTCTCGGGTTCGGAATCAGCGACTATTTCTTCTTCGCGACGAGGGGCCATTTTGAGAGATACCGGGTATTTTGTTGCGATATATGTCTGTGTGATGATGCGCTGTTGGGAGAGAGGTGGCAAGTATGAGAGGAGTCGTCGGACACTTGACAATGACATCCCGAACAGTCGAACATTCGCGTGACGCGACGCGTTATTTGTGCTTATTTATGTACTAGTCTGACCCTCACGGCGTGGTGATCGGCTTCCGCCACTGAGTAGTTATCACGTTGCCAATCGTCCATTCTGTGCTTGTCCATTTTTCATACATCCTGAGGCCCATCTTTTGACGAATCCAGAACCTCTTAGGGAACCCGATGTCAGCACCCATGATGGCGACCGGCGTCAACGTGCAACATATTGTACCTGCGGAATTGTACAACGTCTTACTGGCAGCATCGTCTCAGGATCCTTCTCAGCTTCAGAGTTCAAGCAAGCGGCTCAAAGAGATGCTTGATATGTATGGAACCTTCGATGCATTGTACGAAATCGCGTCCCAGCGCAACATTCCACTTCCTGTCCGGCAGTTGGCTATTATCCAATTCAAGAATGCAGCATTGAACCATTGGAGGTCCAGAAAGTCAGGACGTCGCAGGCTTGACATACCACTATGCTGACTACGTAGCAGGGTTCTCTCCGATGATCATAGGAAGAATATTCGAGAGCGGGCGTTGTCCTTCCTGGATGAAGAAGACGAATCGGTTTGAAATTACATTCTTTGCACGGGCTTCGTTAACAGGACTCGGCAACTAGGTCGCGACCTGCAACGAAATCATTGTGGCGAGGCTGGCACGGAATGACTACCCCAGTACTTGGTAAGTCTTATTTTAATCCAAATGGCCCACATCTGACGGCCAGAGACAGGCCAAACATCGTCACCGACCTTATGAAAATAATCGATGCTAACTTAACCAAGCGTTACAACTACATGAACGATGACGCTCGTGATCGATTAGTCTTGCGCCGCAGCCTCAAGCTGCTGGGTAGTATCCTCAAGGAGCTCGCGAGTATGAAGATGCTGAACGGTGTCAAGGTTATGGCCGGGGTAGCTATAATCATCTCATTATTTGCTATGACTAACCTTGCTTTAGGTTTTTAAGCAACTCAATATGACACTATATAACTACTACACAACAATCTCAGAAAACCTCTCCCCGATTACAATAACGGCGGAAAGTATAATCACTGAGAAAGTCCACACTGACATTCTCCTAGCACACTTGATATATAAATGTCTCATGAAGCTGGGTATCTGGATCTGGACCCGTTTAGACAAAATATCCAAAGAAGAGTTCCAGGAAAACCAAACCTGGGTAAGTACAGTCAATTCACGATGAAACCATAAGTGATATCGTCCCCAGCTGTACGAATTATTTCGCGTGTCGGGCTTGCAAGTGAAGGCTCTAGTAGCCCTCCGCACGGTTATTGCTTTGCAATTTACTCAGGTAGTCGGGGCTCCTGCCGGCCTAGCGACAATGGACAGTCTTACAAGGCACATAAGAGCCTTCGGTAAATTCTTCAGGCGACTGCAGCAATTGTCTCCAAGCCGTTTCGCAGCTATCCCTGCCTGTGGCGATTTAATATTTTTCTATTGGTCACAAATTGTAGAGGCGACAAACCACGCATCAAATCTAACCGCAGGTGAGTCGCATACTACCAGGAAGGGACGTCCAGTAATTCAATAGATTCCAATGAGGCTGTCTACCCGACCAGATTCCTGGTCCAGGGAATGGTGCTTTTCAAAGAAAGTCTCGCACAATGGGCGCCGGTCAAACGGGATGGCACCGTCAATACTACATGTACGGGCTGAACTATCCTCCAAAACTTGTTCCTAATTCTCGCTAGCATTGACACAAGAATTCGTGGATAACGCAGTCAAGTTGTTAATCACAAGGTTCATGCCTCTCAACCCAAAAGACCTTGACATCTGGTCAAACGACCCCGAAGAATGGGTGAATCTCGAGGACAAGGAAAATGACTTATGGGAGTTCGAGATACGTGTACGTGTCCTACCCGGCATTCTTCCGGATCCTATGCTGAAAGACAGATAGCCTTGCAGCGAACGAGTCCTGATGCAACTAAATAATCAATACTCTCAATATGTTACACCTCTTTTGGCGTCAACTTTCGAGCAAGTCGCAGGTGAGCAGCGTTTTCAGCATTTTCTAACCTGCCAGTATTCAATGGGCGCCAGGACAACCTTCCGTTGACCTCGAAAGTGTATTACAAAGGGAAGCTCTCTATTGCGCCATCGGGAGATGTGCTCCAAAATTGAGGGGTGTCATCCCATTCGACCAGTGGCTTGAGCGTACACTCGTTGCAGAGGCCAAAAGTACAAATCCAAAGTGCGTGTCTATCACCACAACTGGAACCATTCTGATTGCCCACAGCTATCCTATCATCAAACGTCGGATCGCATGGGTCATAGGAAAATGGATAGCCGATTTGTGCACAACTCCACAGAATCCCAGAGTATGGGAGATCCTTGTGCACCTACTTACAGATCGTGGCCCTGGGACGGATGCGGTGGTAAGGCTGTCAGCAGCAACAGCATTGAAAGATGCCGTAGCGGTAATCGTTCACCCAAATCTTGCAGCTTATATCCTGATACAATCCTACTAGTCCCTCGATTTCGTGCCAGACGTTTTCCAGCCCTTCCTCCCTCCTGTTGTCACTGCCTTAATGGCACTGATTCTAGAAGCCGACACCTCAGAAAGTAAAACCAGACTTGGCCTCTGCCTGGACACGGTGATAGGGGAATGTGGAGAGCAAGTAAGTAACACAGACAATGTACCTCATCACGCATGTTGAACGCCTTCAGATTGTCCCTCTCGCGAATGTCATCACTGGGCCCCTTCCCCAGCTATGGACCTCTGCCGGGGACAACTGGATGTATAAAGGGAGTTTGATCGTCACATTCACTAAACTGATTCAGGTATTTCATCTCTCATGTGAGGCAACTGCCAACATAACACATCATTACCAGGCGCTTAAAGGACATTCAACTTCTCTCAATAACATGGCCGTCTCTCTTATACGTGAAGGGTTGTCCATTGCGGTAAGTCTCGAGGACTTTGCTCTCGTTCCCCAAATTCAAGGTCTAAATACAGGCAATATCCTTTATCGATGAT
This sequence comes from Pluteus cervinus, assembly GCA_004369065.1. Lineage (NCBI taxonomy): Eukaryota > Fungi > Basidiomycota > Agaricomycetes > Agaricales > Pluteaceae > Pluteus > Pluteus cervinus. The sequence goes on from ML208261.1 coordinate 58,804, forward strand.
GATACCCTCGCTCTCTGGGGTTATGTCATGCGAAATACCTTGACCATTGCGGGCGTAAACGGAGAACCTTCTTTGTTGGATCTCTTCCCAACAGCAATCGAGCTACTCGCGAAATTGGACTTCGCAGCAAAAATTATCAAAATCATTGATTCGTATAGTTTCCTTGATGCGACTGCCGTCTTGCAGGTATTCTATATTTCCATCTTCTTCAGCCCCAGTTCTCACAATTCTCCCAGTTCCATGCTGTGCCCTTGTTCCGTTCATGTGTCGTTGCGTTGAGCGCTAGCCTTACGACGCTCGTTCAAAAGGACATTATTACCTCCGTAGCCTTTTTCATCCAGGCAGCGCATCCCAGCTTATGGGGAGAGGCTCTCCATACATCGGGACTGTTCAGCTTCTTCATCAGTGCTCTCTTAGAAGGAGAGGTTAGTTTGCTCCCTACAATTCCAGCAATGCTCTTAACAAAACCGTCTTGCAGTTGCCAAACTTAATCCTCACCGAAATCATATACACCATGTCCAGGATTGTGATGATTGACCGCCAATTGTTCCTCCAGCTCATGACAGCCGTTGTTCCGTCCACAAAACTAACAGAAGCCAAACTCTATGAACTATTCATGGACAGCTGGTGGGGTTTGGTATGGCTTGTTTCTTTGTCCGCTCTGCTGGTGTTCATCCATGCACTTAGTTCGATAGTATGAGTGAACCCCGACACAGGAAGCTTACAGCAATGGGATCTGCTGCTCTCATTTCCACGTGCAGAGGCGAGATCCTAGAACGCCTTCCTACAGAGACTTTTAACCTATGGCTTGATGTCTTCGGCGAGATCAAAGAAGCCCAAGCACCTCCTAAGGACGGCGATGATAATGGGTAACCGGTACATCCTCATTCGCATGGTGTTGTACTTATCTCTTTGAAGGTCTCCCAACCCATTCAAGAGACACTGGGAACTGGATGAAGCACCTCGAGATTACTACGATAGCACAGAAGAGACTCCGGAATATGAACGACGGAAAGCAGTAAGTCTCACTTTCTGTTTGCCACATAAATCGCATTAAATAGTATCACTAGCTATACAATCAAGACCCAGTGCGCACAGTACGGCTGAACACTTACATTGGCAACCATCTGCGGGAGGCTGAAACCACTTACGGACCTCAACTATTCCACGCCAACTTCCTTTCCAAAGCTGACCCAGTCGTCTTAAAACAGATTCAAGACGAACTTAGTCGCCCGTAGTCCTCACTCATGTTACATTACTCCTCTCGCATCCTCAATACTCAAATTAGATATCTGAAAATTCACTGTAGCTACCCACGGATCCTGATAAATCAGTAACGCCCATCTCCTGGTCACTGCTGAAATCATAATCACTTGTGCCTTGTTCGCTCCCCATTTCTATGGTAAACCGGTCTGCAGTCTTCACCACCTCGCAACATCTGAGGCACTCCCAGCCAGCCTCGTCCTCTTCATCCGCTGCACGCATTAAGCGTTCAGCGATACAATGATAACAGTATAGGTCACCACAAGACGCTATATACGTGGTATTCAGTGGGAAGGAAGGGGGCTCCGCGTCTGAATTAGGTGACACTTCCGGTGGCGACCCGGAGGGTTGGGTTGTTGTGAATGCGGTGAATGCATTTGCGGGTTCTGAGATATTAAGATTGAAGGACGCATTTTCCGCGCATATTGCACACTGATCTTGTGGTAGCGACCAGTATTTCCCGAGTTGCTGGGGCTGCTTTCGACCTGGTCCCTTCGATGGAGTTGAGGTCCCGAGCGCGTGTCGTATTGGTGAAGGTAGTAGATAGGGTATATTTGAAGGTGATAGGGTTGAAAGTAGACGGTTGATTCGTCTTCTGAGAGTGCGAGCATTGATCAGAGGGAGCAAAAATAGAAGGAATTCCTAGTTGCGAAGATTTTAGAACTCTGGAAGGGAGCAATAGGTTGGAAACTCACTGTGAATGCATGCCAGACCATCTGGCGGTTCATGAACTCGTAACTGATATCACGTTTTACCAGCCTCCGGGCAGGTATTAACGATATATTTAATAGTCTATCAGCAATGGTCCGATAACTAGAAGGAATGAACAATTAGACGATTACTGTGACTGACGACAGATTCACTGACCGTCCATCCCACATAAACGCTATGAAGCTCACAAGAGCCAACGAATTGTGTAATGATTCCAACTTGGTTAACAAATTCCAAACCTTCCGCCTACGGTCCGAGGACGGTGCATCTGGCCATGCATGTGACAAAGCATAAGATCTAATGCGCGTGTGCAGGTAGGGTATCACAAGTGTGAGCGTTCCGTGAATGAGGATAATACGACGTGGAAGGCCCGAAGCTATAGTGTGCTCAGTGCCAGGTGAACGAGAGAGTCGATAGAGTTACGCACGGGTCAGGGTCAGTCTATCATTTCTAGAGCCGGGTACAACATAACGCAAGTCCTGGAGTTTGGCACCATAGCTGGCGCCTGTATTCCAGACGGATAGCTTGTAAAGAGTCAACTGTATGAGCAGGCTGAGTTCTGGCTCAAAGCGTGCCCTGATTGCTGTCTAGTTATTCGTAAGTTGGAAATAGTTCAAAGAAATGAATCCAAGCCACGTACGTTTATCAAGGATAGAGCCTTATTCAGTGGTTCTTGCAGGAGGGATGCAAGGTCCTTATCCAAAATTTCGGAATCCAGCTGGCCGACGCGGATGACCCTCGGAGTTGGTCCAGTCGACCCCCGCAGAAAGTCCCTAATGGACTCGAGCCCTGGTTGAGCCCTGTTCCATGCCTCTTCCAATACCGAATTGCCTGACATTCGAGGAGGCAGTTTGGTGCATGAACGTGAATTACCGGTCTTACCGATTCGGGCACACTGATCGGCGATTCGTCCGTCATCACGTGATTGCGATCACTTGTCGCGAAGATCTTGACTCCCTCTCAAGTTTCGAACGAGATAACGATGGCGGAAGCTCTCCAGCAACTAATCCTTGATACCCTCGACAAGCACTCGAAAATACACGACACTAGGCAACTGATAATACCTGGCCAACAAGAACCTGCTGCCTCTCAGGATGCGCAGATCATAATCCTCGGTGCCCTGAACTCTTTGCTGAGTCGCGAGGTACGTACGCGGATATAGGCAGAAAGGTCAGTTTGAAAATGTCAATTAGATGATTCTCTATGAAAGCCACGAAGTCCTCTCGAATGTACTCACACCCGAGGGCGAACAAATCGCAAAGGATGGCTCTCATGAGGCTCGCGTCTGGGCTGCTCTTCCATTGAAAGGCGAAGGGTCAGCTGTTAATGCAGTCCAGCTCAAGAAGCTCGTTGGGGATGAAACTGCAAAGGTTGGCCAAGGTCGCGCCTTCAAAAGCGGTTGGATCGGGAAAGAGGGAGACGGCTTTGTCAAACTAGCAAGTCAATCCCCCTACCCAGATTTCCATGATTTAACCAGAAATGAAGCGCAGATCCCAACCATAACTGACGCGACACAATTAGACTTGCAAGAGGTCGGATCATCTGGGACGCATAAGTCTGGAGAGAAATTGCTTGCAGACCTCAGGAAGCGGAAACTGGTCACACAGAAGTACGTTGGGGAAGGACTTCCTGTTCATTTCACCGACAAACGACACTAGGAAGGGTCAATGGTTCACCGTAACGAAAGGTTCCAGCTTCAGTACCTCCACCGCCAAACCAGAAACCGACCTTACGGTGGAAATGCTTACCTCGTTCGTGATATGCTTTAAGTTCCTTATCCTATCTCCGTAACGCGCATGTCCTTTTAGGGGATCATGGAAGACCTCAACGTACAAGAAGTACAACTTCGAGGCTGAAGGTACTCCCACCAACGGAGGAGCCCTTCATCCACTCCTCAAGGTCAGGGAGGAGATCCGGAACATCTTCCTTGAAATGGGGTGTGTAAACATGCGTGATGTTAACCACTAAGGACTTACCTAGCATCAGATTTGCAGAGATGCCAACCTCATCTTTCGTGGAGTCAGGTTTCTGGTGTTTCGATGCTCTCTTTGTTCCACAACAGCACCCTGCTCGAGACTTGCAGGATACGTTCTACCTCTCAGGTGAGACCACAAGTAGATGGATGGATGGGCCTGGTACTAACGGTAATGCCAGATCCGAAGAACTCACTGCATCCAGAGAAAGAGTACTACAAACGCGTCTCGACAGTGCACGAACACGGTGGATTCGGTTCAATCGGCTACCGCGCACCCTGGTCCCATGAAGAATCGACAAAGCTTCTCTTGCGAACGCACACGACAGCTTCGTCTGCACATATGCTCTACAAACTGGCTGCCAAATGTAGAGGTGAAAAAGTTGACGACGAATCTGGAGAGTATACACACGCCGGCAGTAAAACCGGAGCCACAGAACAAGACGACGGCTTCAGGCCTGCCAAATTGTTCAGTATTGATCGGGTGTTCAGAAACGAGACTATGGACGCTACGCACCTTGCTGAATTCCATCAAGTAGAGGGTGTTGTAGCTGACCGTGGGTTGACTCTGGCAGACTTACTTGGTACGAGCTGTTCTAGGAAGTTGACTGGTTATTGACTACCTGCAAGGCTTCATGCGTGTCTTCTTCAATAAGATGGGAATCGAAAAGGTCAGGTTCAAACCTGCATACAACCCATATACGGAGGTACGAGTCCCTCCCAGTTCCGCTCTCATACCACATTAACATTTATAAATTAGCCTTCCATGGAAATTTTTGCATTCCATCCGCTGCTCGACAGATGGGTGGAGGTTGGTAACAGTGGTATGTTCCGACCAGAGATGTTAGAGCCCATGGGCTTCCCAAAGGACGTCCGTGTTCATGGCTGGGGACTAAGCTTAGAACGACCAACAATGATTCGGTCAGTCCCCCTTTCCATTGCGTCAGCTTCTGTACTGATGGCGAGGTGTACAGTTATGGCATCAATAACATACGGACGCTTGTGGGCCACAAAGTTCCAATCGAAAGCATCGAGAATGCAGCCGCTGTTATGTTCTAGAATGTATTTTGTAAGGACCGGATGCGATACAAATTGTAGCTTTTTCATAAGAGAAAGTACGGCACCAATGACTTCAGAATGAAAATATTGCCGCATTCTTCCTAGTCCCAAAGGTATAGACCAAGGCTTGGCTCATAAAAAGACCGACAGTGATCCCTATCGTGACTGCGATCATAGCACCACCGATATCGATGCCATTCCCATTGGCTGTGATGCCCCCTGCTTGCGAAAGGCCAGACTATATGCGCACAATCAACTTGTTTCCTTATCTCGAAGAAGGTTCACGTACCGGAACAAGGAACAATACACCAGTGACCATTGACGTGAATGCCGTTCCACCCATTTTGCGGGAATAGATGTTACCGAGCAAGCCCACCGTAAAAGCACCAATAGCAGAGACGACGTCCGATCGGTTAAAGATATAGTGATTGGCAACCCTATTCGAAGCATAAGAACAGCATGAGATGATGACCATGACCGGGAGCTGTTTGCTTTTAAACGGCTGTAAGTTGTTCAAAGACGATAGGATCGAGAATAGAGGGACGATAATGAATGCGGTCCACAATGGGAATGGTTGAAGGTACCACGGACCACCTTTTGGTCGGTAGCATCCATTCATGATATTGTACTCTCCCAAGGGTGGAGCTCGAGAAAACGTCCAGGTTCCAAATCCAGTTGTTGCTGGGTCGGTCGCGTTGTCAGGATTCCAAGTTCCACTGAACACAGCGGTTGCCGTCATATTCACGGCTAGGTGGTGAAGCTCCCTGCGAGAGCGCGAGTCGAAGAGGAGGTAGACGTCAGATCCAATTTGCAGACCAAAGCCCTTGGAAGAGTTTGTAAGCCGCGGAGAGGATATTTCAGGGACATACCAGGAATAGTGTGTAAATTAGAGCATACACCATCTTGACACTGCCGCACACGATATTTTTGGATGCCAGCTCAAGTGAACTACTCACTACGCAATATAAAATCAAATATAGGCAAGGAAGGTCGTGAAAAAAACTCACAAATGAGATACCCAGGTAAAATTCCGATTATCCCAGCGGAGGAAATAGCTGTGTAGCAAAAAACGTGTGTACGAATGCTACTCAACCCCCGAGCCGCAAAGGATACGAGAATCGCAATCGAGATTCTGCAAAATTTAGCAGGTCAACCACGTCGATGGATTGATACTTACTCGAAAACATTCGCATAGAGGGCACTCTTTGCGGCTACATTTAGCTGTAAAGCGGCCAAGAAGAATGCACTGGCTCCAGCAACCCACATGTCGGCAAAGGCACCACCAAAGGCTAGAGGGCAGATTAACGCTGAAAGGAAAAAGGGCAAGATACACCGAATGAAAATCGAATATGGCGGGGGTGACTTCATAACGTCGTCCAGATCCTCGGTGGCTTGTTTCGCACTTATTTCGTCATGAACGACTGCGCGGTAAATAACGTGAACTTTGTGTAGGGCACCCAGAGATAAGCGGCCACCGCAGCGCACAAAGTGAGTTTGAGAACGCCCAAGTTCCTGGTCACCAAAGGAGCATATAACGACGCCAGGAAGGTGAATGAATTCGGCTTCAACCTCAAGTATACGCGCAGCAGCCACAAGTTGAGATTCAATTCGGTGTGAAGGTGCTCCATAGACCATGAGAGCTTTTGCGAGTTTACGCAAGAAACGCTGCCGGTGGATCACAGCTATGCCAGTGGTTCAGAATAACAGAAACGAAGAAAGCAAGGAGACCAACAAGAGACATTGAATTCAATCCTGGAGCGCATCAGAAGTTTTCGCCGAGCACGATAATTCATGTGCTTGAGATTATTTCGTTCCAAGTCATCCTGGCCATCTAGATCTCCAGCTCGTATTCCAGTTATCCGAGGGTCGTCAGGATCCAGCTCAGACATATCAGACATGTAAGAGGAGTCAGCGCGACCGTACGAAGGTCGTCGTCCCATAAGTCTACCTCCACGGCGGGCTTCTTCTGCATCGATAGCTTGTAAGTCCGCCAGATTCGCAGGAACGTTAGAACGCCTTCGAAAGTTTGTGATCGATGGTTCATATTCGCCCGTCTCGGCCTTACTTGCAGTTCGTTTAATTTGTGGGTCGTCCGCAAACCAGACGCGTTGACCAGTTCCAGGTAGTGCTACCCCACGGCCAGAACCATCGTAAGCCACCTCTGGGCGAGCTATCTCACCATACGGAAAGTATGGGTCGTCGAAATCGAGTTGTAGAGGCTCGGGAGCGACCTCTTCGCCGTTTTGAAGAGTCGCGTCACTAGCATCGGATTCTCGCCTGTCCTCGTTCGGAGTCTGGCCAGGTGGAAGACTATGCAAAAAGGATTGTGGAACAGAACGTGGTTCTACTTCCTCTGGGATCTCGGAAAGGCGTGATGGTTCTTCGTAGTCAGGTATGTGCCATTCTTGCTGTGCGCGAGGTGTAGCATCCGCAGGTCGCGAGAAATAGTCTTCAGCTGGATCATTTTCATCAGAAAGTTCTCCAGATGGAGGGGAGTGAGTCTGCTCAGGCTGGTTATTCTCGTGTACATGGAAGGGGTTATTGGACATGGTGGGCGAGGAAAAGGATTGAGGCCGGCTAACTCGACGCGACTTGGACGCGAAGTGCAAAGTTACCAAGTTACATTTCAAGGCTACAACGCCCAAAGCATAAAACCACCACCAGTGTTCGAGAATCTGCCCCAAGTCCCTACAATAACTCGACATCCAGGAAACATCACTCCATGATAGTCCCACGAAAACCCGCCATAATTCTTTATCCAACTCACCCGCCTCCACCCACCAATTCCACCAAAGTTCAGCGGGTCGGATACTTTCCCGTGTATCATCTCAAACGCCTGAATATCCTGACCCTTCCCACTAAACGCATTGCCCTCAATGGTCAGGTCCACCGTGGCTAGACTTCTATCCCCACTGAGAACAGTGGTGGTTCCATACAAATAGCAGCTCAACCATTTCGTCGGCATCTCATCCACCTCCACCTCCTCCAGCCTGCTCGGGCTCTTCCATAGCGATGGTTTCACCGTTTGTTCCCAAGTGAATGGGGGGTTGAAGTATTCCGCTTGGTCCTTGATGAATTCCACCGTTCTTCGAGCGATGAACGTTAACCAGAGGACTTCGTTCGCCGAGATGGTCAGAGCCCCGTCCCACTGCGACCCATTCAGAATCCCGAATTCCTGTTCTTCAAACTCCAACTCCGCGTCGCTGAGCTCGTCTAATTCGGTCAACGGCGCCAGCAAGAGTTGGACCTCGGAGAAAGCCTTGCTATTTGAAATTTCCCTCACTACCAAGTCTTGTCTTTTCAAGAGATGAGGTAGGTTTGGAGGGCTTGGTCCAACTGCATCTCGAATCATGTCGAGAGCGACTGGGCCGAATTCTTCGGTATTCTGACTCCTCAGGCCGTGATGTCGCGATATGTACAGCGCTTTCCAAGAAAGCGGTGGTTCCTTCGGTGGGTCATAGAGCTGGAGAAATTGTTCTCGGTAGATGAGCTCGTCATCTCGAAGTCCTTGGTACAATACGCGGCTTGCCCCACAGAGTGAGTGCACCGACGCTATATCAGGTAATTCTATCCCAATGCGCTTCTGGAGCTAAACAAGTTAACCACTTGTCAGAACACAATGTAACAATCATCGAGGAAGAACAAACCTCGATAGGAAGATCTATGAGGGACATGTCTGGTCGCTGCAATCGTCAGGCACTGCCTCAGGCCTCATTCATGAGGTTTACAGCCCTGAACGTCGAGCCGTTACTGGTCACAAATCTATATCGGTGGGAGATAATAGTTGAGTGGTATACATCCTGTGATTTCCTGCTTGCACTCCAAACCCGAAGTACAGCTCTACCTGTCAACCCTTGAAGTCCACAAACTTCAATCCAAGATGATTCTCGTCTGCACCTTCAAGCGCCTTGAACCCCAACCTCGCATAAAACACCTTCGCAGCATTATTCCTAGGATCCAAACCCAACCACACCCCGTCCAACCCCAATCCCCTCAAATGTTCCACCGCACTCGCTATCAACTTCCTTCCCCACCCTTGCCCCTGATACTCATCCAAAATATCAATATGCAAATGTGCCTTCGAAAACTTAACCCCCAACTCCGACAAAGGTGACATAGGTAGCGATTCCCAAATCCACTCCGCATATTTTATATCCTCCGACGTTCCCGTTTCCTTAACTTTCTCTTTCGAGTATTTCTCCCTCAACCCAGGCCACCACTTCTCATCCGCTTGTTTCTCGTATTCACGTGTATCGGTGGCTCCTAAGGTATATCCAACAACTTGATGATCGATATCTTTTTCATCGTCTACCAATACGAATCCCCATGTAGCAGGTAAATGGACGTAAGGTTCGGCCCAGACAAGACCTGGAAACTCTTTGTAGTTGTGTAGGTGTACTGCGGATTTACCTGCGTCGGCGGTGGCCAGGCAGATATATGAGAGTTGGGGAGAGTCAGATTGTTGAGCAGGTCGGATGGTGATTGTCATTTTGGATGGTAGGCGTAGTAGATATCGATGTGGTTGATAGCAATGGTTTTAAGCTTGGGCTTCTATGATATTCTTGTCCTATTATGATCTATCAGAGTGATTCCTCCTTTTGAACCTAGATAGGCAGACTGCAATACATCAGAATTTGAAAGCCGCATTCCATGAATAACCCGCTTTCGCCGAAGTATTCCCGAAGATTTAGCAGATTTGCTGGTGCGAGGCGATCCGCATGTCGATAAATTGTCAATGAGGTCAGGACCAACGGAATCGGATCTAATAAGCACTGTATTCCAATATGAACGAACGAATCCCTAGTTAGTAACATTTGGTATGAAATATAATGATACACATCACCACAAGAAGGAACAAGGTATGGTACAGCCAAGAAGTTTGCGCGTATCCAAAGAGATGTAAAAAAGACGACGTAAAATAAAATGCGAGAGAGGGTCCAACCAACTACTGTAATTACTTCCTTCAAACCATTCCCTTGAAAATCTCTAACTTACAACAACAATCCAGCCTCCCTTAAATCACGCTGCAACCTCCGTTCATGTGCAAGCACCTGCGCCAACATCCGTGAACGAGGGTCTTGAGATTCAGCCAACATCGCATCCGTCTCCGAAGCATCCTGAGCATTCCCCGCTTCCAGGTCAGCCAAATCACGATCCTCTGCTTCTTGCTGTTGTTCCCTTTCGCGTTGACGTTGACGACCAGGGAAACCAAACCCAACGCGAAACAGGTCACCACGCGACATCCCTCGTAATCCAAACATCCGTTCAAAGGGATTGACCATCGTGAGATCTGGTGGTGTACCCTCTTGTGCAGCCGCTGTATTAGTCTCTCGTCGTGATGCAAGGATGCCTCGTTCCCAACGTTTAACACGGTAAAAGCCCATTACTGATGTCAACAAGATAAACCAGCCTGGGGTTCGATGGTAAGACATTACGTCCAAGGTCATGCAAGACGTAAACTCACCGATAGTCATCAAGAAGAAAGAGAGCCACTCGGTGGTAGCATCCTCCAAAAGAATACTGGTCTCTTGCTCTGGGGAAAGACCGTCCATGGTATCATTCCCGTGGTAATACGATGTCGTCGCACCGGTCATATGTGACTCCTTCCAGGAACCCCAAGACCCAACATCTCCCTCTCCCTCCGGAGCAGGATCTACTTTAGCTCTGAGAGCAAAGCCGTATTGAATTAGGGTCACTCCTAGACCCGCACGAGATCCAAGGCGCGCGGCGTGCGTCGTGTGCAGCAAATACGTAAGGAGGAAGCCCACGAACTGGAAGGACACAGAAACGAGCATGTTCCATAGGAACGAGAACAATGACCCTGTTGGTAAGGAGTCAATGATCATTTCACCTATTGAATTGGGTGCGAATGGGGCGTGGACGGTCGTCTCCCAATAGGGAGGGACAGCATCTGCCTGCGCCGATGCATACGACGGTGGTGCTTCAGCTCGGGCGTCTTCTGGAACAAGATAGGTATCATCCCCTGCGATGTATGAGCATTCAAATCCGGAGATAATCAAGTGAACAATCCACTCACCATCCTGAATGCGCACTTGTCTTGAAGGTTTCGCAGTAACATTGGCGAAAACACCATCGTTATTGATGCCTCCTCCTATCGGATGGCTCGGTCTTTGAGCGCTAATGCCAAGCCGCTCAGTGAGCTGAGAGGGCAACACAGCAGCTGCTGTTCGTCTGAGCCAATTTCCTCTTGGTTGTGGTTGTGGTACGGATTCGAACGAGGGCACTTGACCATTAGAGTTACCAATACTGTTTGGTAAAGCAACGGCAGAAGGTCGAGGCGGAGATCCTGGGGGTGGGTAATCATAGTCGGCATTCTCGAAGTCGTATGTTCCAGGCGTTGTCGGCTGCGGAGGCGGAGGCGTGCTTGGTTGGGCGCTAGGCACTGTATTGGCGGAGGTATTCAACGGTTGCGATTCAGAAGTATTGTGATCGTCTTCGTCTTCAGAATAGTCGAACGCAGCCTCTAATTCACCATCTCTGTCAGGCTGGGCAGACCTGGGGTTCGGTAGAGCTGCATAGCGATGAGACATGTAAAACGAGTCAACGTCTACAGAGCTGGTAAAGAATGAAGGGGATAATGTTGCAAAGTTTGGAGTAAAAAAGAATGGTGGTTGAGTAGAAATGGGATCCTGGTTGCCGTGCGCAGAACAGGATGTGTATGTCGTTATTTGTCCTGAGTGGCAGACACAGCTTAGCGCTGACGCAACCCTGGCGGGTGCAGAATCGTTTCCTTGAGACGGTTGGCGTGGTATATAGCGTGGTCAAGTAACTCGTAATAAATAACAGGTATTACAATGTGGCGGCCCAGGCCTGCCTGGAGGTTACGACCTGGTAACACTGTGATTGGCCATCGGCAAAGCCCCACGTGGAGGGCCGAGCCAGTAGGAATCCACTGACGACATTTGTTATTCGGAAGCCGTTGTTCACGTCGTATATGGTGAATCGAATCGCTACGAGTACTAGGAGATACAGATACGAAAAACACAATGAGAGAACATTCAGAGGCGAGTCTATTCGAGAGCAGATCTGGAACGAAGGCCGGGTATAATTATGAAGCTCCTGTGATGACATCGATCAGGTGGAGTCCATAAAAGGAAGGAAAGGGCTTACCAAGTTATCGGGAATAGAGGTCCACCCTATTGGCGTTCCTCACCAATCGATTGACCCGCTCGCAGCTTTCCATACGAGCCTCCATCATTTTCTCGAACATCTCCAGTATGCGCTCTCTTGAATGAGAGGCGCTCTGGGAAGGGCTGTGGCTCTGCTTAAGGCTGTATGGGACCGGCCGACGATTCGAGGACTTTCCCTCCAATTGCAACTTAAAGCCTCTTTTCCGGCGCGACCACCGGGAGGAGGGAGAGGACGACAAGACCGGGGAGGCGGGAGGACTAAGTCCGGGTTCCGATTTTATGACGACAGACTCTGTGTCACTGGAGGTTGTGGATGAGGGTGATTGTGGCGAATCGGATTCGTCCTGAATTGCGGAGGCTTGGAGTGAGGCGCGAGTCCTGTAGACCCACATGCGCTCGTGCTGGTAGAAGGCCACGAGGGAGTCGAGGAGCTCGATGGTGGACTGCAGCGAGGGATCGCCGTGCTCTCGAGGCCGAGTCGAGTCGGGCGAGCAGGGCGGGGTGGGCATTGCAGGCTGGTGGAGCATGATTCGTGTGGGGAGGGAAGAAGGGGGCAGCAAGGAAAGTGATTAGGTATTTATGAAAATTCAATAACAGAGAAGAGTCGAGACGGTAGCAGGCCCAAGCTGTCGAGACCAATCAACATTCTAGGCTGTTGCCGTCCAATCACAGCCGTCCCCGGTCCTCCCTTATTCGGCTGCCCACTCCTGGCCAATCCCAGCCCGCCTGCACAACTCCCAAAACTCTCATGAGGCCATCTTCTCCGCTCGTCCTAATTGCAACCCTCCTGGCCGCGGCACATGTAGCAGCAAAGGAAGTCAGGTTATTCCACAGAATCGTTCACCCAGCGCTCCCCCAGGTCGAATACAGGGAACGAGGCGTCCTGGTCCTGGATCCAAACGTCCAGTCCGCTTTCAGGCCCTCAACCGCCCTTGCCCAAGATCTCTCCTTTTTTGCCGAGACCTTGCAAAACGCAAACGTGGATCTCGATACTGCATTGTACCAGGTTGCTCTCGAACGAGCAGACGATGCTTCTGAATCCACCTATGACATCTCTTCAGTCAAAGTGGTTCGTCACCCACCGTTGATCTACGCATCCGTAGGCTAACACGGCATCCAATTTTATCGCAGTGTCACCTTCACAAAGTCTCTCAAGAAACCATCGTCTTGCACACGAACGACCCACGCGGCACCGACCCATACGCTCTAGACTATTTTGTCTCGCCCATACCACATGATGGCGCATGCCCTCCGTTGAAAAAGGCCAAATCCAACACCAGCCCAGGCCCATCACCATTACAAAGCCTCGCCGGTAACATTGGCAGCCTCAACTCGACAGTGGCCGTGCGTACCGCCCATGTACCTCCCTTGTAAGCCCGCTCTTGTTTCCTTCCGTGTCATAATCTTCCTCTCACACCCTTGTCCATACCCGATGCTTTGTCTCCGTGAAACGCAAAAAGGCCCGAGTTACGAACACCCCCACCCCTTAATCCGCAAGGAGAACCCGTAGTTGTTCAAGAAAAGACCTTTATCCAGAGATACTGGTTCTACATCGCTGTTGTCCTCCTCATAGCTTGTGAGCTCTTTTCGCCAGCCAATCCTCCTATCAACACGCTGCTCACACGTCATTCCTTGCATTTCCGCAGTGCTCGCGCCGGGCGGAGAGGAAGAAGAGCCGAAAGGGCGTGGACAGCAGTGACGCTGCGACGTCGCTATGGCTGTCGATGCACCAATGGATGTCATTGGTCCCAGTATGTCGGATAAAATCCAGAACGAAGCCTAGATCGTTTACATTCCCTTTCAATCTTTGATCGGATGATGTAAATCTACGATCATCCCCACACAACCTTAATATGGGAATCTATTCAATCTCGGGGCGACCAATGAAAGCTCTCGTCGAATGACATTTTCTGATTCTTTTATCGTACAGGGTTACACTATCCTTGGGAACCTACTCGTCATTCGTCCAAATTTTCTGCATCTGCTTCTTGAACGGATCTAAAGTAAACTCAAGCGCTGAGCATGGGTACCCAATTTCAAACTTCTCCAACACGGCCGGGTGTAAGATCCCAAGGCTACCAATTTCGATGTCCTTCTTGATATGGAGAGCGGACTCGATGTCGGCTTTGATGGTTGCTGCTATTGAGTGCTTTGCGGGCGGAGGCCTATAGTATATCGTCGCCGCACGACCGGGGAAGTAAACTGGATCTAGTGGACGAGTCAAGTGACCCCTCCCTTGGGAAAAGGGAGATCTACTAACCGCTTGTTTCCTTGATATAGTACCCAGACTCTGCAGAAGAGTCGTGGCCCTTGATAAAAGGCACCTCGAGCATCTTCATAGCACGATCCAGCATCCCGTGAACGATCTCAAAGCCAGCTGTCTTGTTGCACCACACCGCTGCAGCGTGTCGTGCATTTCGGGCTTGTCGCTCTCGTGTAGTATCCTTGAAGACAACGTCTGAAGTTTCGAAAATCTTGATAGGCAAGGCATGAGACCTATTCTCTCGAACGGTCTTCAAAAGCCCTGGGAGGAGCGAAGTGCGTACGACCTGGAATTCCAGGGACTTCGGGTTCGCAATCTTAACTGCGGTCTTGCCGTCGTCCTCGTGGTTCATCCACGCAAAGTTTTCCTCATGAGAGCACTGACGTATGGGAATTCCTAACGTTAGTGGAATTACTTTCATCCGCGATTCGCATACTCACCAGGATCAGGGGAAGGACCTCGACCCAACCTGCTAGTGCCCATTCGATACGGATGATATCGCTCAATTTACTGACTGCAAGTGGTTGGGCAACGGTACTTGTTGCCGGGAAGGTATCTGGTAGGTTGTTGAAACCGTATGCTATAGCGGCATCCTCCATGATATCGCACTCGTGTAGGATATCGGGCCGCGTAGCAGGGATCTCTACGGAGATTTCATCTGGGTTTGACGTCGAGACGGACGTGAAGTGTCCCATTCTGTGCAAGAGCTTTGCCACATCTGACGCTTGGAGCGATAGCCCTGTGCATGAGTTGATATAGGATGCGTGGGCCGTCGTACTCCTCTTTGCAAGGTTCGGATATATTTTCTCCTGACCATCCGGATATATAACCTTTACAGGCTCTATGCTATAGATGCATTAGTGGTCTTATACAGCCTTACGACACGACGGGAACTGACTTGTATGGTTCTGCGCAATATTCCGAGAACATGGTCGCAACGATATTGACAACAATATTCAGCTTCGTTTCGTCGGTAGCGGTGACATCGATGAATACATTGCGCGTATCGAGTGTAATCTTGCTATGGTCGGAATTGATGATTGGTGGCATGGATAGTACTCTGTCTTGGGCATCGTAGAGGATTGGATACACAGGTGAATCCTTGATGATGTGAAGATATCTCGCAAGGTGCTTTTCCGACTACAAAACAGGTTGAAGGTAAATCTTCAGGTAGAGGAGCTGGGAACAATACCTCGTAGAGTGTCATGAGTTCATCTGCCCTGTATACTTGAGGCTTTCCTAAGGGCGCAAATTTGATATCCTGAGGAGGTCTGGCCATGTAACGGAAGGGCTCTTCCAGGGTATCCAAGTCATGGGTTCCAATGGAGACTAATTGTCGCCTTCTACATATGTTTTGGTGTAACTTATCTTGGAGGTCGATGAAAGATGCGTAAGATCGGGGGGTAAATTTGACATCCCGCAGGATTGCGCAAGCAAATAACGGTCGTATTTGCTTTGTCTGTGAAACCATCAAGGACCATGCTGGGTGAGCGCACAAGCAGAGCACACCTCTGGCGCAATAGTGACAGTCAATATTTTATCCTGTCCACCGGCGCGATGAACATGCTTGTAACGGGGAGGTGGTTCCTTGCCCAGGAAGATACGTAATGCTCGGGCAATACCCTCTATACAGAGGAGGTCATATCTGCGAGTTTATTTTCAGTAGTAGCTAGTGAGGTGGAAACACCATCTACCTATTGGCAGGAACCTCTATTTTCAGTTGCTGATTGCGCGTCAAGAGCAAAGCTACTGGCACATCGATCGCGTACTCACTGGTCGTTCTGCAGGCAGTCCCTTCTTAGTGGCCTCCTCTACTTCTTCTGTCGTCTATATCCTAGTTATGATGCAATGCCACGAGGTGATATCTTCAAACTTACATCTTCATCGAGTTCCAGTCCATACTCGAAGCAGAGTTTGTCGAACTCCTCTGTCGCTGATATAGAGCTTTCGTAAAGTCACGATGCCTCCAACTTGATACAAACTCACAATATTCTTTGTCTAGGCGCTCCCAAAGGTCGGCTTTGTCGACAGCGATGGTGGGCATAGTGGAAAGGAGTCAGAGCTGATAACTGTCGGCAATCGGAACACGCTGATTTGCATCTAGAAAATCTTATCTTATCTGTGGCACTTTAGCGTTTTTCGCTTCCAACCTTCACAACTCTCCATGAAATACGTCGCACTTCTTAGTGGCGGAAAGGATAGCTGCTTCAACCTCGTGCACTGCTCTCGAAATGGACATGAATTAATCGCCGCTGCGTCACTAGGGCCAGAACCTGGAAAAGGTTTGGACGCGTGCTCAGCCCGCTTTTTCGAATCCAACCACAACCTTCCCTGTAGAAGAACTTGATTCTTATCTCTATCAAACCGTCGGACAAGACGCAATCGAATTCGTTGCACAAGCTTTAGAAGTACCCCTTTATCGCCGAATCATCGTTGGCGGTGCTGTTTCTCAAGGATCGGAATATGGTGGGAGAAAGGCCAAAGAATCTGTAGGCGTTCACGGGGACGAAACAGAAGACCTTTTCGACCTGCTCACCCTTGTCAAGGTAGGTTCACTCTCTATTCGTTCTTTTAACCCTATAAGTCTTAACACGATCTCATCGAACAGTCCCATCATCCAGACGTCCAGGGCGTGTCGGTCGGCGCTATCCTGTCCAATTACCAGCGTGTTCGCGTTGAGCATGTGTAAGCTCCCTTGCGGGAAGGCAATTTGGAACCTAACTTAAGCTTGATTTTAGTTGTCGTCGCCTTGGACTCACACCACTATGCTACTTATGGCAGCGGGACCAAGGAGAGTTGCTCTCAGAGATGATTGAAGCTGGCATGGAAGCCGTATTGATCAAGGTCGCAGGGATTGGTCTGACGGCCAAACATCTAGGCTCTTCTCTTTCCGAGATGCAAAGCACCCTTATCAAATTGGTAAGGTCAGGTCATAGGCTTTCAGAAGATCCGTGCTTCAATCTTCACGTCAGAATCAATTATATGGGTCGCACATATGCGGTGAAGGCGGTGAATACGAAAGTTTGACCCTCGACTGCCCTTTGTTCAAACGACGAATCATATTGTGAGTTCCCTTCCCCTCACATCCCTGTCGCGTCATTTTGATCAGCTGAACAATAAGGAAAGACGTCGAGACGGTTATTCACTCTGATAACGATTTTGCATCTGTTGCATATCTCCGAGTGAAAGCTGCAGAGCTGATAGCCAAAGACAGCGTCGCGGACACTCTACGGGTTCCTCCACTTTTTGATGACGAGTTCAAGAACGTGGAAGACGCTGTCAACCTGTCAGAAGCTGAACATCCCAACGAATCAGGAGAGGTTCTCGTTGCACAGTCCACACACTTCACCCAGGGTGTTCAGTGCGAAAAGCGCGGCGCCTGGGTCAGTATAGGGAACATTCAACGGGCGCAGAACTCCAGGGAGGTATCGATAGAAGAAGAGGTTACCGAATGCTTTTCCATCCTCCAAGGTTGTCGATTCATTGGCCTTTGGTTCGTAGACTCATCCTGTTTCAGATAATCTCGCCGGATATGACCTCGAACTGCACCATTGCGCCATCCTCAACATCTTTTTATCTTCGATCGACCTCTTTGCTCGCATGAATTCCGTATATGCGCAGTTCTTTGGGGTTAGTCCACCGGCGCGCGCATGTGTCGCCGTAGATCTCCCACCATCTGTCTCCGTCCGTCTAGATTGCATTGCATTTACGGAATCTCGAGAGGGGGATCGAAAGGCACTACACGTGCAAGGACTTAGCTATTGGGCGCCAGCGAATATCGGTCCATACTCACAAGCGATCTCGGTAGGTATCACGTCGAGGTCACCTAATTGCTGTTGCGAAGCTGACACATCTTGCACTAGGCACAGGAATGGGTATTCGTGTCAGGTCAAATCGGATTAATCCCGAGTTCGTTGTCTCTTCCGTCACCGCCGTCATTAGCAAAGGAGACAGCGTTAGCTTGCCAGCACGTTTCTAGGGTTATTGACGCGGTTCGAAGTAACGGCGGTAGCACCTGGAACGCGTATGCTCAAGCGAATATCTTTTGGATAGCTGGCAGTCAGGATGTCGTTCATGTTAAACAGGCTCACAAAACCTTACCCAATGTGAGGAGGTCCAGTTTCATTCGCGTTGCAATAAACTTACGGAGTAGGTTTTCGTGACAGCCGTCAATACCTACACTTTTCGTCGTGGTGAAGGCGCTACCAAAGGACGCTTTGGTTGAGAAACAATCACTTTTCCGTAGTGGAAAGTTTGATAGCGTTGATGCTGAAGAAGACGAACTTGACAATGTAGAACCAACGGTAGAACAAGGTGAATGCGACTGGGCTGACCTCGAATGAAGTGCTCATCACTACAGGCTCGTTATCGTGTTCCGACCAGAGTGCGGTCCACTGGCAGATATCAAGATTTCCAGGTCGGACTAGTGCCTGTGCGGTTATTTGCGCGAGAGGGAACGGCATGTCTCCAGATCTATGTCAATGGTGTTGCGCTGACCTCTTCCACCAGTAACCCAGGAATGGGACAGACTTAAAGCAGAATGTGCACTACAGTCAATATGGACGCAAGCGCTATCCTTGCGACTCTTCTTCAAACCCTCTTGTTTCGGGGAAGGTGCAGCTGAGCATAGACCTCCTCAACGAGTATTGACATCGATGATTTCAGATAATCCACTCGCTGCTTTAGCACTCCCCGCTGCAGCCTCTACACCAATCCCATGTCGACAAATATCTACACTTGACGCCGACGGGTGGGATCTTGCTTTATGCATCCTAACAACATGATTATATAGTACGAAATATAAACGATACACGGGTAAAAGATAGCAAAGCACGATAGGAGCCCAGATTGAATAAGTAGCAGTACGTGAAAAAAAGATTGTCCAAACTTGGGAGATTAGTCGATTAAGAACCATATTCCTCTCCTAAGAGTTGCATTTCCCCAAGTCTCCTCCTCATAGCTTTCTCGGTTGGTGTAGGGGGCACCATCCGGGCAATCAACGCACCGAAGAGGGTGCACATACCACCAAATCGTAAAACCCATGCAACACCATTTTTGCCGAAATACGCACCACCGCCATCCTCCATACTGTCAGTGGTACCATCAACAAGTCCAAAGATCATGCTCGTGACCACTGCTACAATGAACTGAGGCATCACAATTGCAAGGTTGTGAATTCCCAAAATCGTGCCGCCCGCAACGGGAGTGACGGTGATTTCTTCCGTGTCCTCATCGTCTTGTGTGACGACAGGCTCGTGGTACGAACGACGACGGAGGAGGAGGGGTTGTCGTTCGTCCAGAACGCGACGTCCGGGTCCTGGGTGCGAGAGGACACGACTATGAGATGGTCGTCTACTAGTCGAGTGGGGTGGTGGTGCAGGTGGTTCCTTCAGGTACTGGAAAAACAAATCAATGACGCATGCTAAAGGACCACCGAGAGCAACCTACCTCCATAATAATGGAGAAGGGAACCCACATCGCTACGGCCCAGCATATACCCACAAAGCTGATGAATATGGTCGCCTACGTGACCGTCAGAGATGTATACTAACAGGTGGAATGTGCTTTCAAAAACCAACCTGAACTACGGTGCTTATGAAGAACGTCAAGAATGTCAGGAAACTGAAGAATGCCAGTGCCCCTGTCCAGATGTTGCGAAGGAGGAATGGCATTACCGGAAGCCGGAGGGGCTTCCCCTGACGTGCTGCTTCGACTCGCCATTGGCGAACGGTTTCCCTAATGCGAGAAAGCTCTGCATCCTCGTCGACATCAGTCCTGTGTGCCATGAGGCGCCGATCTCGGTTTGCTAAATGGGGCAAAAGTGTTCCCGCACCGACACCAACTATTTCGAAAAGTTTAGCAATGACCAAGCTTTGATAAAGGGCATGTACCCACCGATGCTGTAGATCAACATGGCTAGTGCGCCTGTCCTAACTGCCGTATCTGGGTCGGGTTCAGCACCTATTTCTTTCGCCATGATTTGGCCAACATAGGTCGTTCTGAGTGAATATCACCAGAAGTGAGATGGGAAAGAGCTTCAAGATTAATTTGGCTCACGAATAGAACAAGAAGGGGAACCTTCGAATAATCGGTAAGAATCGGACGGGGATGGGAAAAGAGCGTGTACATACCAACCCATAAAGGCAAAAATCTGGACGTAACAGACACGACGAATAGGCTTGGGTAGATGGACGAGGGATGTGTAAATATTATTGAACACCTCCCGGAAAGACCTACAGAGATTAGACAGTATTCACACGATAGGAGAGATAGCATACCCATCCTGTCTCCGAAGTTCCACTCGCTCCTGCTCTTCATGATAATAGCAAGTTACCCAGACGGTTACAACAAGCAGTACGATGCAGATCACACAAAATTTGCGGAACTGGTCACCCCCCAACAAACGAATGATCGGAAGTTCGGCCAATGGCAAAAAACCTGAGGCATATCAGCTATACCATAAGTCAGTTGTGAGGATGACATACCAAATCCATAACCAACAATGTTCCCTGCGTTCGTCATACGACTGTGCCAGGCATTACCCACACTGAGCTGACTGGGAGGCGCAACATCCAAGAGAAGATTCCTTAGAGAAGCCTGAAGCCCATTCAATGCGAAGTCGAGTATATAGAAAGACACGACGGCGAAGCCGATGGCGGTATGCTTCGCCTAACCGGAATTCAATATCGAGCGGTTCCCAAATTAAGTGGACGGGTGCTTACTGCCTTCTTAGAGTGCTCATCCCAATCCCCAGCCCCGATACGGAAGAGGTTGACGAAGAACTCGGCAAGTGCTTCACAATAGGCGAGGGTGAGAGTAGAAACGACGAGCGCAACAGTTGAGAGGATAATCCAGAAGCGGCGTCGGTACTTTGATGTTGAGGAATCAGATACTGCGCCTGTAAGTGGCAATAACAAATCCCGCATTAGGGCCATTAGATAGGCATATAGAGTGTGCATACCAATAACAGGTTGTGCCACCAATCCACTTATGGGTCCTGCAAGCCATACTAGCGAGGTTAGCTGGGCAGAGAGACCCAGCTGAAGCAGGAAAGGTGTCCCATAACTGGCCCAACCCGAATTATAGGTCAAAATGTGGCAAACATTCATGGGCGCTGAACAACTCACCCGAGCTCTACTGTCCAGGCGATCTGAGCACCAGCCATTGAAATACTCAAGGTGAAAAGGTCCCATGTTGACAAACGTCTCTTGACATCCGTTGCAGCCGGTGCCTTGCCATTCTCCTCAACAGGCCGACTGTCGGTGGATTCGACATCTGAGGATGGGCCCGGTTGTACCACGACCCTTGGGCGAGAGGTGGGCCAAGGGATTTGGGTGGTTGGGTCGGGGTCACCATCAGGGATTGGAGGAATCATGGGTGGAATAGGATGTTGGACAATAGCATCCAACCTTATGTACTAGGCTTGACACTTCCTGCAACAAGAGTCGGTGCATTCCATAATCGGCCGTCTCCGAACTCTTTCACAACACGTGGCTTGCAATCATCCTGACAAGACGCAACAATCGTGGAGAACTGTAGTCAGACGTGCTATAAATTCATACAACGACAACACTGTAACAATACATAGATAAATATCTCGTGCAAGGGGAGGTCCGAAAATCACAGATGAATCAAAGCAACAAACCACAGCTAAAGCGATAGTCATACAAACGCTGGTGTTACAGTGGCCCCGACGACTTATGCGCCACGGACCGACGTTGCAGACATTCCCCGTCTATGACTGCTAGTCGTCGAATCAAGCCCCGGCAGGGGTTTTGAGAGAAGATGGAAGGGTTTACGTCGGCTGGTAGGTATAGGCGCAGTTGTATCAGCGGTGGACGCAGGTGGATCAGGGAACTTTGCGTATTGGCTTGGCGGTCCAGTATAGTTCTGCGAATCGTCATCATCTGTTCGGTCGTTCAAGGCGGAGCGCACTTCATGTGAGGCCGATGTTGACCTCGCCATAGCAGGTAATGGGGACAAGGTGGGCCGTGAAGTACCCGGATTGGTTCCCGATCGAGTCCGTATTTCTTGTGCAGCGGAAGAAGACGACGACTCATAAGCCGTTCTAAGTTGTGCAGCTGATACTGAAGACCGTAGGCGCCGAGGAGTAGTTGTTCCCGCTTTGGGAATTCGGTCGAGCGAAGTGATGTCATCGCCGTTAGCAGAAGGTCCTGCCGACGAGAAGTTCAGTTGATGAGGTTTATTTTCTGTTGAGGAAGTCCCACTTCCGCTACGATTACGTCGCATATACTTCTCCATGGCATCGAGATCTCGTTCTCGCATTCGCGTTGCAATCGGAGAGAGCGTTGAGACGGTAGTGATGGCATTGAGATGAGATGTCGAGGACGAATTGAAAGTGGCAATGCTGCTGGTTGAAGGCATATGTCCTGCGTGGTGGGCCTGGACCGAGAAGAATGAGGAAGAAAGGCCAGAAGGTTGGGAGGGTGACGAAGATAATGAAGATTGACTTCTTGGCCCAGGCGCCAAGCTATTGTGCTCCATCTCTCCACTATCCGACGTTGCTGTCGTACGACTTGTTCCAGATCCACTTCTCGTACGAGGCGAAGCATGGAATTTGGTCGAGACGATGGGTGTATGCACGACGGTCGAATTTTTAACCCATTCGCTACCACGGGCAGCCGCTTGAGCAAAAATATGACGTCGAGACCTTTTGTTATGCTCATACTGATTGCGTGCCGAGTCTTGTAATGTATCTCTTGTACTAAATCTTCCCAGCAAGGTTAGTGGGTTTCCTATTCCAAGACCATGAGAACCTACGAGTATGCATAGTCCGATGCTGTAAAACCCTCGTTATTTCTAGCCGTATACTGACAGCCGCGTTCGATGAGAAGTTGAACGATCTGCGAGAATGCGCAGTTGATTAATACGGGAGACGAGTAGGATTGCGTGATACATACCGGTATATGTCCCCAGGCACTTGCGCTATGTTCGGCAGAGTCAGTGGAGGTGGGAGAAACGATCAACCTCGCACTTACTAATGTAACGGGGTATTCCCTTGGTTGTCCGCCAAATCGAAATCGGCTCCCAAGTCACAGAACATCTGGAGCACGACATCAGATAGAACCAGGTTGTAAACGGGCGCGTGACGTACTCTGACAAGCTCCTCGTTCCCCTTGAGAGCCGCCAGATGCAGGGCTGTTTTCCCTTGTAGATTGGACCAATCCAAGATGTAGCAGTAACGGTCGTAGTATAAACGGGCCATCCGGAGCGCCGCATCCATAATGTCATTGGGAGGTTGATTTGCATAAGGATCGATAGCAGGTGGTTTGAGATCAGCGAGCAGCATCAGAATGGTGTTGTTTTCAGAGTCCTGATACGTGTCCAAACATGAATGTCGTACTCAAAGGAGGATGAGGGGCCACCCACCTTGCTCAGTTCCTCGTCATCGTGCCCCGCACTCAGAAGGAATTCAAATGTCTCCTCGTGTCCTAGTACTGCAGCCCAAGCTAAGGATGTGTATCTTGCAGGGGCGGTGTCTATGTTCCGCATATCGGTGCGCTGAATAAGGCGCTTGACGAGAAAGAGGTTGTTTTCTGAACAGGTCGAGTAAGTGAGGGTGATAACACTGGACCAAAATGAATCGGACCTTTGACTGCTCTCTGCAACCTCGCTGTGGCATCTTTTTCGGCCATCGAGCGGAGGAGTTGGGGAAGGGGAAGGGTGGAGATGGCAGAATAAATGCGTCGACTGACACTGGCAATTGTAAGTGCCAGATTTGCGGTGTCCGTGGACCATCAGCCAAGAACACGTGACAAGGTACAAGCTGTGCAGCAATTCGAGGCTCGAGGCCGGTTGAACCTGGCTGGATCTTTGACTGGAACGTAACCCCATACAAAAGCAACATGCCCAAGGTCGTTTCTCGGTCCGCAGTTTCGTCGTCAACCGACGGTCAGTACCCCCCATAAGGCTCTAGTCTTCGTGGTTACCGAACAGGCCTTTCAGCACAACCAACCGCGTCCTCAGCAGCGAATCTTCGCGTTTACTGTACGTGTTTATTTTGGCCGACTTTCAAAGCTATATATTTGATCCTTCGCCTGGACAGATTGCATCTGCGGAGAATTCATTGTACGTTTCTCCCCGTGCCAATTTCCTCAGGCGCATCATGCATCCTGAATACAGCTTGTAATTGACAAAAGCCTCGCTGCATTACCGAGGCGCAAGACGGACAATGCCATCATCATCCGCTCGCAAGACAACGATGCCGGCAAAGCGAGGGTATTCAAATTGAACGCCACACCCGTTGACCCTATTCTCGTTGAGAGGTAAGTGGTCTGATTTTTCAAGGTATCGGAGAGTTGTGAAGGAGCTTGATAGGGAAGGAGGCCATGAGCGACAGTACGGTTTCCATTGTCCTCGGTGTTCCCTGCCGATTGGTTATCAGTCCACACCGCCTCCAGCAAAATCAGCACCATTTGTTTATATTCTGGCCGGATCTCTAACCCAGATACAAGGACAACTTCCGCCCGACGCATTCGAAGGGGAAAACGATGAAACGTAAAAATGGAGCGCGCTGGGATGCCGTTCTAATTGAATCCGGGTAACTCCAAAATCCTGTGTTTCATAGAGGGCGCATCAGCATGATGTTTGTTCAGATAATACGACCAGAAAACGACAAAAGCTCAGCTACCGTTGTAGATGAAAACTCTTAACAGATGCCCCCAATTTGGGTTAGCAAATGTTCGTACAGTGTGAATAAGTTGACATCACCGAAAACGAGATCAGATTCTGGATGGTACTACTCACATAATTCAAGAATGAGAAGCAGTGGTCATGCAAGAGGATAAGATCGGAACGACGACGCAAAGCTCGCTGATTGAAAGTTTTCTTATTCGTGCTTGTTTGGATTGACAGGTCTTGCCAAACAGACATAAGCAGACTGACGCGGAGAATTCAATCTCCGACAAGCAGGCAGTTTGGAACACGATCAAGAGGGCACATTCCTTGCCTAATCCTAGCCTCGCCAATTGCCTAATTCGTTGGACGATACGCCGCCATGACGCTCCCAACATCCCGGGAGATTGAACTGGAAGCCCTCTTGAGGCAGCGCGACCAGCAGCTCGCGGAACTTAGTGTGAGAGACCCACTTCCGTTCAAATCCACATTTCGCAAACCGAACTGACGTCGCGTGTCATTTATCCAGGACGAAACAACTCAGCTACGGCAGTACTTGTCGACCCAACCAGGCCCATCGACGACGGATGCCATTACGCTCCCTCCTACATTGGCTTCATTGCTATTACCCCACATTGAGAACGAGTCCGCGAACCGCGCATCTCCGGGCTCTACTACTGTCACCGCTGCTTTGACCCAAAGAGCGCGCTTGTTGCAAGAGGAGAATGACGAACTCTATGAATTGTTGAGATTCAGCGAAACGGGTAAATTGAAGGAGGAAGTACGGGTGCTACGGCGAGTTGTAAGCCGACTGGAGGGCGCTCTTCGAGGTATGCTCTCAAAACACGTTCCTACACAGAAGGATTTTGACATTTCATATAACAGAATCTCATCAGGTGATAAGCTCGTTATCGTGAGTGCCCAATCTACTTTGACCTACGTCTAATCCTGACTATTGGATCAGTACGGAGTTAAACAAGTCCTACGACACATTCTCGACTATGTCCCGCCAAAACAATAGCGTGAACAATGTCAAGCGTCATTCACAGTCTCCTCGCACCTCGTATCATCAGCTGAGCTCCGGCTTGGCAGGGAACGGTCATTCCTCGTCCAAATTGCCTCCAACGGGCCCTCGCGCCCACAAAAAGCCGCGTATGTCGGATTCCCAAGGCTCACCGCCGCCTCGCTCGAACCCGCCATTACCATCGCATAAATCACACAATCACTCCAACAGTTCCAGCCGGACGTCGGAAGTGAAGGAATACAACCCGCGGCCCTCTGAAAACCGCGGAAGAGCAAACCACCCCAGGATGGAGGTTGATGAAGATCATAGAGGGACTACGCCTTCGAGCGACAAGGACCGAGTGCGGGTGCGCGAGAAGGAGCGAGATCGTGGTACGCGCGACCGCGACCGCGAGAGAGATAAGGACAAGGAACGCGATGGGAATAAGCCCAGGCGTAATGGACACTTTGCAGGCCGTGGAGGAAATGCAGGCGGTAATAGTAATGGACGACGGACAGAAAGGAACTCGGCGTCGAATAATAATCACCTTTCTGGTGATCGGACGTTGGCAGAGAGGCTTGGGCCTAGTATGAACCAGTCGTCTTGATCTGTGTGTTCTTCATACCATTGTTCACCTCCTCCTCTGACCAAAAGACGATGGACCTGGTTATTTTCGTAGTGTATCCGGTACGAGCATTCACTTGCCTTGTTGCATACTTTGTAGCATTAGCTGACATTTGATTCTTTTTATAACCTACCACAGTTGTTTTTGTGTATTCATATCATCATCACCCTTCGCTAGCGTTTGTTGTCATGCTTGCTCTGTTCGTTCATATCATGCGTCGATCATCCATTGCCTTCCTTCTATTCCTCGTGTCGAAATGGACAATCACTCCACAGCTAATCACCTAGGCCTCCTTTTTTCAAAACCCTACTATAGGATCGGACCTTCTACTATTCCAATTTTGCGGTTACATTCCGAACATTGCGTGCATCCTGTTGACCTATCCCCCTTTTATTTATCCTCCATATGCATCTAGCGAGTATATTGAAATATCTAATCGGTCTATTGTTCTCCAAATCACCATTTGAATGTCCGTTGAGGGCGCTGGCAGGCTGGCGCCAGCGCTCGGGATTGAATTTTCCTTTATCCACGAATGCCGAATAAGACGCAAATCGCATGATAATAACAAAGGAGATTTGGAAGGAAAAACATACGGATATTACTGTCAGGACGCCGAAGTTCGTACTACTGTGATTGATTACTGTAATTGGCTCTAATTATTGCAGGAGCATTCATGTGGACCCCTAGTCTCCGACCGGCGAATTTTCAATGTCAACAGGGTCTCCATATAAACCCGGCGTTTGAGGAGAGGGGGAAAAAACTCATTTATTGGTAGGCTCGATAGGGTAGACCTAGAAACAGGCGTGCCAATCCTTTTATTACGGTGGGATCCTTCCTTCGAGTCGTCGCGGAAGCAAAGTAACACTCTCGGTAGTTTTTTTGCCGTATGGTGCAACCGCGCTTGGCTGCGGCTCAGCAAAAAATGCAATGCAAGTCCACCTACTCCAACCATGGCACTGCTGATAGTTTGATGTCCTCCATAGCCGAGCACCAGCACCACGAGGACCGGCAAAAAGGTTATATTCCAAATGACGTTTGTTCCTGGATAACCTTTGGTTTTGGTTAGTTTTTCGGTTTATTTTCCTTTCTCCTTGCCTGAGCAACCACGCGGCGCGCGATCCTGAGCCGAAATTTATGGTGACAACCACCTTTTTTCTTATGTTTTAGCTCCCCCCTTCAGGTTTTGTTTTTCATATAACCCAACTTGGACGAGAGCATCGGTCGGCGTGGCGGGCAAAATAGCGTCGACAATTGACAATTGTAATGGCACAATATGGTAAGGTTGGGTGATGGAACGAAAAACGACTAGGTACTTGGTAGTAAGTTGTATTGTATGTAGATGGGATAAAATTACACAAAAAACGGGTGGCGCAGTAGCAAACATACATGGGATCGAATCTAAGTATTGCGTATTGTATGTAGCAGGCAAGGTCCGATGATTATTGAACAACAAATGGGGTGTGTGAATGAACGTGAGATGACTTCGTCAAGTGGGAGGTGATAAACAGGGAGTGCAGCGGATACGGGCCTCCGATTAGCTGGTAAGATTAAGATAGGGCATTAAGTTGATATTTGAGTCCAAGAAGAGGCGCACTGCGCCCAATAAGTCGTCGAATGGGGAGTATAACCCCTGATTAAAATGCAGTGGGTTACAGGCTTTTTTGGTTGGAGCCTCGAAGAGAGAAGAAACGTAGGCAGGTCATGCCCAATGACCTCTGCTTCTCCATGGGAGCTGGGGGCGATCGGCATTGCTTTCGCGACGACATCAAAGAGGAGTCGGAATGGATGGAGGACGCATCGAGTTCTGGAAAGCGAATTGATGATGCCTGGGATGGCCTCGGCTGGGCAATGAACTTTATATCTGAAGAAAAACCAGGAATAGGGGGGACTGGAGGTGGTGAATGTCGTGATGGCATAGAAGAGACGACGCGACGATGGTCGCGGGCGTATTCCTGGGGTGGTGGTGAAGGTGTGCCTAGTGAACGGGTTGTGGTTGTGGATAAGCGCAGATTAGAACGTGTCCGCCGAGGCACACCGTTGGACTCGGGATCGAGTGACGATGACCTTGCTTTGTCCCCAATATGGTCGCAAGAACGAGCGACCAGAAGCCGTTTTGAGCTTGGGGGAACGCTCAAACCTGGTGGGTGAATAGGCGAGCGCGATGGACCTGGAAAAGTAGAGGGCTGTTGTTGGGACGACGTGCGGACTCTGGCACGAACATAAGGAGAGGGCAGGGGGGTTGGGACGAACTCCGGGGTGGGTGCGCGAGGGGGAGGAGAATCAGGACGAACGAAGATGGACATGGATGGGGCGCGGTGGGGGGAAATGTTGGAGGAGGCTGGACTCGGAGGGATTTATAGAGTGGCCGGGTGGGGACATTTTTTTGGTGGTTGCAG
Organism: Pluteus cervinus; assembly: GCA_004369065.1. Lineage (NCBI taxonomy): Eukaryota > Fungi > Basidiomycota > Agaricomycetes > Agaricales > Pluteaceae > Pluteus > Pluteus cervinus. Next base: position 87,882 of record ML208261.1, read on the forward strand.
AACAACAAGATCCAGCCAGATCCCTGCAGATCCTTAGCACCCATTCATTTCCCCTTCCGGCCTCGGCTATCGCCGATCCGCCTTCCTGACATAATCCCAGCCCGTGACTCGAAACACGGCCATTGTCAAGGTTATTGGCGGATGGATTCAGCCCGGAATAGGCCTACTTGTGTGCTGCAGCATGCCTGAAGGCCTACAAAGCCTTCCAATCCAGTTCTGCAGTCGCTTGATGCGCCTTGTGCCCAACCAGGGACTTGCGATCGGTGTCGTCACCATCGACCATACATGTTACAACGACGCGATACGCGAAAAGCCTCCGGCAAAAGTACAACACGTTTCGCCGCCACTCCTCGGCAGTGTCAAAGCGCCCGCCCGCTCCCCTGGCACGTCCAAAGTATCCAGTCGAAGCCCAGACTTCCAGGTTGAAGCATCCCAAACCAGTTGCGACAAGCCATGCGCATCCAACCACGAAGCTCTTCATTAAACTCACGCCAATCCAACTTCACTCTTTTTTCAGGCTTCAATTCATCACTCCACACCCGCTGATCTTGGTATTTCACAGTTTCTTGGTGCGTCGCACTTATCTATGACGATCTGCGAAATGCTCGCGACCGAGCAGTTCCTCACGTTGATTTCTCAAGGATCGAGGAGATCCACTTTCGTTGGAGCTGGACAGCAGCGAACAACGGAAAGAAGCCTGGGCAAAGCAAGTTCGATTCCTGCCTGGCGAAAAGTTCAAGAACCTCTTCGTCTCCACGGCGGTTTGCGTTTAATTTGACTCTCGAACTTGATTTCATCGACGAGAAGCTCCCCTTGGACATGCGAGCAAGGCCTGTTGTCCTCTTCCTCCGAACCGCAAGGATTTTTTTGTACCAGATCCTCCACCAAGTAACAAATCTCATTGTGACCGACACCGCTAGCGCCATCTCTCGGTGCATTAAGTCGTATGAGGCCTATTATCCTGAGGTACGGCAGGATACCGGAAATGGGAAGTACTCTCGAGTTTACTTCCTGGTTCGTGGAGAACCAGGGTTTGTGCCTTTCGCCAACACCAAGTCCACCCATTGTTCTCCATTATGGGTTCCCTCGCACCCCTCTCTCTCGTCATTATCCACCCCGGCGAGAAGCTCCTCATCCGAAGCCGCCGCTGCTTCGAAGCCAAGGTTCGTTCTCTTGCACTTTCTTCCCTTCTGCCGTTTCAGGGTTATTCCAATTTCATATAGTCTTTCAGCCACTCAAGATTTGATTCTACTTCTCGAGGCCAAGGAGTTCAGTTCATTTCTATTTCCCTGACTCAGTACCATCATTGTTCCCCCGATTCGCACACCTCTCCACTTAAAAATACTGATCCTAACACCATTGAGGTGACCCACACCACATGGACCATCATCGCCATTCTTTATCCCTGACTGTGCAAAACTGATGTGAGTGATATCTCAAGACGGAACCTTGTCGTCCCGTAGCTCTTACAGCTCTCTTCCACAGCTTCCCGTCTAGAATCAGCACCCTCATGCATCGGCACCGGCCAACCATGTCCGATAAACTTCGAGTACAGCAAACCGGCTCCGCCAAACACGCTTTACGACAGTCGGTCTTTCGCCTCCTTGGGGTTTCTGGCTGATAAACCCCGACCACTTCAATCATCACGGTATAGCCGTAATCGTCTTGTCAATCAGACATTTTCTCGACCACTCCATCCCCCCTTGTCCATGTCCGGTGACTAGAAACCCTACCCGTCGTTTTCGCCTATTCATCTACATACGGAGAAACAAACGTTATTTCCATCAATCTGTGGAAGTACCTGGCTGTACTTATTGTCCTGTCAGAGTGTCATCAAAAGCGGGCTTTACACCCGATTGTTATCGTATGATGGACGAGGGAATAGCTTCATCATCATCATCGCATGACCCAGGGAATGCCTGTTGGGGCGAGTCACCAGAGCATCAAAGGTAAGTCCATCGTGTTTTATCCACGTTTGTGGGTGCGGCGGTGTTCGCATATGCGCACTTTTCCCCTTCTTCGTCAGGCGCAGCACACATCCGACATACCCATGGGTATTCTTCATTGGTGGCATAGTCATTTCTGCCATCCCCCTCTTGGGGATCAATCCAAAGGGTTTTATTACCCAGAGGAACTATCTTGCCTCCCTACAGACACATACGTTATAGTAAGCTCAGCCGTGACTCGGTCCCTGGTTCATCGCGTCCCACGATGCTAGCGAACTTGACAGCCTCGATGCGGGCCCAGTATTTGTCTGGACATGTAAATGTCATGCTCCGCATTACGAGCATCATCTGGCATTTTTTTCTTGGATCCTTCTTATGTCTTCCCATAACCCATTTGGTTGATGGGGTACCCTGCACGAATGTAAATCGTGTCTGGCCTTTGATTGAGTATTGCTTCGAATCACGGCCGGTTGGGCGATATTCACGGATTTTACGGTCTTAGAGAGTAGGCTTGGAATGGGAAATGAACGGACTACGTCGACGGAGGTTTTCATCTACCCTGGTATGGTGGGCTCCAATCTGAAGGTGGTGCAAACCGCTCCTTTTTTTCCATCTGGCGAGTTCAACTGGTTACTTACGTCCTAACGTCTCAATGACGAAACTCGCTTGGATGGTTGCTTAGCTTACGCTCCATTTCAGCACAGTAACACGGACATAGGTGTGCCTTATGACCTCAAAACCTACGCAACGATGATGCATAACAAAATGGACGGAACACGTATCGTTATCACCGCAAGTTTTTGTGATCCGGCGGGTATCTCAGTTCGATGAAGGTGCGTTTATATGCATGTGGTCGTAAGTTCAACGCCGGAAGCAAGAATTCATGGTGCTATGTACGTACGAAATCATCAGTATCATCGAAATGCAGTGCCCCGTGATGCCTGAAAGGTGCTGTCTCTGCTTTTCGGTCTCGGTTCGTAGTGCGTGCGCGTGGTGCACGATCCGGAACTCCGTCGCGTACGTCGCAATCTCTTCCTGCTGTAGCCTACTGCGCTCCCAGTCAGCGGGTACCATCAGCCCGCTGTGTTTGGTGAACAAATGCGATGCTGTTTGCGTTGATATCACGACGATTACTCCGTGAGCGCAAGTGCCAACCAGACTATGCATCCTGACTCAACTTCGATGTCCATATATCAGATGAAAAAGGCATGTAATAACCTTTCATGTCAAGATTTATTAGCGGGTCATGACAATATTGTCATATTACCTCTTGACTTGACTTGTCCTCCCGTACCTCATGTTCTAAATTTGAGGGGTTATTAGTAACTTATTGCCATAATTTCACACTCCCAAGCCGAGTCAAAACCTGCCAATAAGTAATCAAGTCATAAATGATGCACGGGACGTTGGACGTTGTAGAAAAGATAACCGAGATGAAGGTGTAAGTTAATTACCGGTTGACATAGAAGGGTCGAAGGTTGAACGTTTGAACTCCAAAGGCGGTCAATCGACGCGCAAAAAATGATGAACTGGAGTTTGCAAAAAAGAAATCTTCACGTTTTTTTCGGAAACAAGTGAAGTTGATAAATACATGCATGAAATTACAAAGGGTATAAACCACGACCATGGCTGGAAGTAACTTCGCCAGGGGTATTGAGGGTCTCACATGAGGGCGAGCTGTGGAAGTGATCGTAAGTAACCAACGTCAAGAGGAGGGATGTCAGACATACGAGAGCGAGGTGACCGCCTGCAACAGGTCGAGCGCGGAAACCGTATGGTCGCCCATCACCAGTTTCGTACAAATCGGGGAATGGCGCTAAAGAATATTTCAACGACCAACCTATATCAAGGATAATCAACCTTACCATCGGTGTGGCCGCCACCTATGAAGTTAGCGACTGCGCTGATAAGACTATCGCGAACAGCGGGTTCTGTTGCAATGGCGGCGGTGAAGATTGTCCAATCAGACTTGGTCCATGTGTTACTAGATGTAAGAGGCGTTGAGTTCAGTCAGTTAGAACGAGGAAAAACCACGCGTACCGTGTATCAAGGATAATGCCAAACGGTTCTACAAGCAATGAGCATATAGACGACAACTCACAGATTACTGAAGCTTACTGATGAAGGCCTTGTACCAATCGTTTTCTGCGAAAAACGTCAGTGGGGGAGATATGTCGGAGAAGGGTTAGCGCTTACGCATCTTGTAAACGGACTGAGGGAACAAATTGAGCCCGAGGAGCTTATCGCCGAAGAGGTTGTAGGACAAGCCCCAAGAGTCATCTTGTCCGTACTGGGTAGCGATAATACGAGAATCAGTATGGTGGAAAGGATATTGAATTCCGGAACTTACGGCGAGGGTCAGATGCTGTCCGCTCGCTGCGGTTGCATATACTTGCCACTCCTTGACATAGCTCTCTGCAATGGACTGTCGCGGATAGTTGAGGGATCACGCCAATTAAAAAGCGATTAGGGTCTTACAGTGTAGTTTGCTCCCCGAGTTTTGTCACCAACAAGGTTGGCGATCTCAGCCATAGCACGGATCCCAATAATTCCTTTGATCGCAAGGTTCGTTTGGTTAGCCAAGTGACCAGCGAAATCGTCACTGCTGATCTGGAGTTCAGGAACGAGCGAATCCTCGATGAGGAATTGTGTCCATTGATCAAGGTATTGGAACTATGGTCAAATCAGCAACAGATTAGACAAAAGAAGTGATGCCTTACATTCTTCTTGATGAACGAGAGGTCTTTCGACTTCTGCGTGTAGCTGAGAGCCATGATGAGGATATT
>ML208261.1:93608-195086 GCA_004369065.1 Pluteus cervinus
CACTCCATCACTGGATATTTCTGTCATTGGTAATTAAGTACCAAATTATGCGCAAGGTGAAAGAACACGTACCCTTCATGAAGACAAGAGTGGAGGAAGGGTCATAGTTACCGTGACTGTCCTTCCGGATGCTGATCTCAGTGGCACCGAACGCTTGACGAACAGACAGGGTAGTGATTGCAGCGTAGTCAGCAGAAATCTTCAACGAATCCGCCTTGATCTTGGCGTCAAATTTATTTGCTACGATAGCTGATCGAGGGTACAAATCGAAGAAGTGGTCGATCTGGGGGGGTTGTTTGTTTAGCGGTGTGAAAGGCAATCTTGCAGCGTACTTACGACTTCGGCTGGCGAATGCAATTTACTCCAGAAGTAGGAACTACGATTCTCGCTCTTTCCACCGGCGACGATGTATTCAATAATTGGGTCACGAATGTGGCCAATGGCGAAGGTAGTCGGAACCGGTAATTTTCCCACTTTACCGAGATGTTTTGACAGGGCGAACACAGGCCAGTTATCGTTGATAGCTCTGAAATTCGTATCCCGTGTGTTCGCGAGCCGTCCTTTCTGGACGAATTGGTTACGAACATCATGATCAGCACCAGTCTGGAACGTCACATCGCCATGCTGTAGAGGTTGCTTCAGCATGCAACAAAAGATGAGAAGAGGATAATCACATTTTTAATGGCGTAGTATGCAGAGCCATCTGAAGTAGGATGTTGATCAATACCGAGCAATAGATAGTAATAATGACGTACGCTGGATGCGGTCGTTCACCTCAGAAAATAGTTGCTGCTGTGGTACACTTATCTCAATCTGGTGTACAATCTGGTCTGTCTTGTATGTTCCCCAATTAGCGATCAAGTTGTTGTCACCAGAGACCCATTCAGCACTGATATCCGAATAGATTGAGACATCATGGACTTTGTTGTCGGTCGATGCCACCGATACCGTCATATATGAAAACGGTATAGATTGAACTAAAAGGTTCTCGGGCTATGGTGGGTCAGCAAGGATGTCAGTTGCGTTCTATCCAACAGACTCACCTCGACGGGACTTAAGAAGGTCACTGTTACATCAACGGCTCCAGCTGAGAGCACAAAAATGCTCTGAGTGGCGGTATACTGCGGGGTTGAGATTAGGAATATGCCAGGATGTAACGCATATTTGCCATTACCTCGAAGCTCTTTTGAACAGCCTTTTGGAAGGGAGTTGAGAGGGTTGGCGTTCCCATGAAATTGTAGGAAACGCCGTCCACGTTGACGAAGCCTGCCCATCCAAGAGTCTACGTCGAGTCAGGAGATGAGAAATACAGGGAGATGTAAAGCCTTACCGCCCCCGTCCAGAATTGGGGCCAAGCTTCATTGAGGGCCCGCCCGCTGCCCTGAGGAAGCCACGCTGACAAATATGGTGTACGAACTGCAAGCGGAATGGACCCAGGGAGTATGGGAGTCGCCGACCAGCTAGGGGCCGCAAGGGCGGACTGGAAGAGCAAGAGGGCGCCACTAACACACGCAAGAAGGTTCATCTTTGGGTACTGGGGAGATTGGATACGCTCAAGCTCTTTAAATATGGGCAGCACAAGATCCCAACCTATGAAGCCTCGTTGATTCATCTGCTGAAAGGGTCAAGAGAACCAGGTCATCGAACATGCTGAGGTATTCACTTGAGTTCAAGAGCTTATGGTAGTTTGAATTCGCATCACCAAGCGACAGACTTCAACGTGTCGTGCGGGGTCCGGGGTAAGTTCCAAGCAGATACCATCGTGCCACGGATTTACTCCCTGTTACTGTGAATTACTCACCACATGACAGAATCAAATTGAGGAACGCAACGCGTGCGAGGAAAGTTGAACATTGAATTTCCAGGGAGCCCGAGGGACCTGGATTGCGAGAGTAATGTAGAAATAAGCCAAAAGGTTGGGCTTGTAGTGTTGACCGGGGACATTGTCGACCTGCGGAAAGCTAGCAGGCCCCCTGAAGCTCCTGCAAGAACTTGTCCGGGAAAAACACCAAATCTGGGTCCCAAAACCGCCGAAGTTTGGGCCTCAAAACCGCAAAGACAGACAAAGTTCATTCAGGGTCATCCAAAAAAGGAAATATCACCGGATTTCCGGTCAAATTGTTCTCTAGCAGGCCATTTGAGAATTGAACTTGCACGGAAAGCACCAAATCCAAAACCGCGAAAATCCGGCTAAGTTCTTGCGGGAGCTTCAGGGGGCCTAAGCTATAGCCTTGGCTCGACGAAGACTGGTCGCAACTTGAAGCACGTGGGTATCTGACCCGTTCGGGAGTTCCAAAACCGGAAACTACGTATCGCACATTGCACGACGGAACGTTTGACAGGAACTCGACTAGCGGCCAATCGACATGCATACAAATGGTTGTTGCGAAGGAAATTTCGTTCTCAAACACAAATGCTAGTGGTGTCGAAAATGATACAACCGTTGCTGGAGGTAGCTCCATTTTGGGGTATAACCAAGCTCAGAGTCATTCGCGCGATAGGCCGGGCTAGTAGGAGGGCGAGCTGGTGGGAATGATCGCGAGCAGCGAACATACTAAGGAGAATAAAAACTAGGAATTCTTCATTTTTTCTCGGAAACAAATGAAGTTGATAAATATATGCATAAATCTACAAAGGGTATAAAACATGACCGTTGCTGGAAGTAATTTCGCCAGGGGTATTGAGGGTCCTACATGAGGGCGAGCTGTGGAGGTGATAAGTAACCAACATCAAGAGGAGACATGTTAGACATACGAGAGCGAGGTGACCACCCACAACAGGTCGAGCACGGAAACCGTATGCTCGCCCATCACCAGTTTCGTACAGATCGGGGAATGGCGCTATAAGATATTTCAGTAACAATCCCGATCGGGGGATGATCAACCTTACCATCGGTGTGACCGCCACCTATGAAGTTCACGACCGCGCTGACGAGACTATCACGAACAGCGGGCTCTGTTGCAATGGCGGCGGTAAAGATTGTCCAGTCAGACTTGGTGAATGTGTTGCGTGTGTCAAGAGGCACGCCAAATGGATCTACAAATAATGAACATATGAATTTCAACTCGTAGATCCCTGAGGCTTACTGATGACGGCCTTGTACCAATCGTTTTCTGTGGGGAACGTTAAAGGGGTGCGACACAGCCGAGAAGACTGAGTGCTTACGCATTTGGTAAACGGATTGAGGGAACAAGTTGAGCCCGAGGAGTTTGTCGCCGAAGAGGTTATAGGCCAAGCCCCAAGTACTATCTTGTCCGTACTGGATAGTGATAACATGGATCAGTACGTGGAAAGTGTGCCATGTTGCAGGACTTACTGCAAGGGTCAGATGCTGTCTGCTCGCCGCGGTCGCAAATCCTTGCCACTTCTGGACATAGCTCGCCGCAATGGACTGTTGCGAATAGATGAGGGACATGACGAATGGAAAACAGTGGGAATCTTACAGTGTAATTCGCTCTCCTGGCCGTGTCACCCACAAGGTTGGCGATCTCAGCCATAGCACGGATCCCAATAATTCCTTTGACCGCAAGGTTCGTCTGGTTGGCCAAGTGACCAGCGAAATCGTCACTGCTGATCTGGAGTTCAGGAATGAGTGAATCCTGGATGAGGAATTGTGTCCATTGATCAAGGTATTGGAACTGTGGACAACTCAGCCAGGGATTTGAGAAAAGAAAGAATGGAACCTACGTTAGTCTTGATGAACGAGAGGTCTTTCGACTTCTGCGTGTAGCTGAGAGCCATGATGAGGATATTACCACTCTCTGTAAAAGAGTCAGAAGCGTCTTCGAAGAAACCTTAGCTCTCGGCGTACCTTCGACCGGCATCGCTTCGTCGTTTCCATCATTGTGTCCCAATGCACGCGGGTAACTCGAGCCTAAAATCCGATAAATAAATAAACCTTTCACGTCAAGAGCAATCACTTACCCAGGTCGTGGACAGTCCACTTGTTCGGATATAATCCCGTTGCAACATACTGTAGCAATGCGTCGAGGAGGTATTTTCCGTACACGGGGCTGGTGTACAAGAAGACGGGCCATGCGGGGAAGATGACATCAACAGTGTTCACATTCTGTCGCCGTTAGCCAAGAGGGACGCAAGAAACGAGAGACAGGAACTCACTCCATCACTGGATATTTCTGTCATTGGTAATTAAGTACCAAATTATGCGCAAGGTGAAAGAACACGTACCCTTCATGAAGACAAGAGTGGAGTTAGTGTCGTAGTTACCGTGACTGTCCTTCCGGATGCTGATCTCAGTGGCACCGAACGCTTGACGAACAGACAGGGTAGTGATTGCAGCGTAGTTAGCAGAAATTTTCAGCGAATCTGCCTTAATCTTGGCGTCGAATTGGTCTGCTGCTTTGACTGAAGCGGGGTACACCTGGAAGAGGTAGTCGATCTAGGGAGGGTTGTTTGTTTAGCGGTGGAAGGCGATCTTACATGGCATACTTACAACGCTGGCCGGAGAGTTCAATTGACTCCAGAAGTAGGAACTACGCTGCTCGACTGTGCCACCAGCGACGACGTATTCGATAAGGGGGTCGCGAATGTGGCCAATGGCGAAGGTAGTTGGGACGGCGGAACTTCCGACTGTACCGAGATGTTTTGACAGAGCGAACACAGGCCAGTTGTTGTTTATAGCTCTGAAATTCGTATCCTGTGTATTCGCGAGTCTTCCATTCAGGGCGAATTGGTTGCGGACATCTTGATCAGCGCCAGTTTGGAAGGTCACATCTCCGTCCTGTGAACGTTGCTTTAGCGTGCAAGCAAGAGATGAGAAAGGGATAATTACATTCTCAATGGCGTAGTATGCAGAACCGTCTGAAGTAGGGCGTTGATCAGTACTCAAAAACAATGTGGAGGATCAGTGAAACTGTGACGTACGTTGGATGTGGTCGTTCACTTCGGTGAAGGGTTGTTGCGCATTTAGCTGTATCTCGTGCACAATCTGGTTTAGTTGGTACGTTCCCCAGGTCACGGCCAGATTGTCGTCGCCGGAGACCCATTCAGCGCTGATATCTGAATAAATTGAGACATCATGCGATCTGCCGTCTGTCGAGGCCACCGATACCGTCATATATGCAAACGGTATTGACTGAACTAAAAGGTTCGCGGGCTATGAAGGGTCAGCAGAGGTACCAATTGCATTCCATGCAACAAACTCACCTCGACGGGACTCAGGAAAGTCACTGTTACATCAACGGCTCCCGCTGATAAGACAAAGATGCTCCGAGTGGCGGTATACTGTGGGTTTCATATTAAGACGTCAGGATGCAGTTCATAACTGCCTTACCTCGAAACTCTTTTGTACAGCCTTTTGGGAATGGGGAGCATTTGGGTTTCCCAGGAAGGTGTAGGAAGCACCATCCACGTTGACGAAGCCCGTCCATCCAAGAGCCTACACAAAGTCAGTGGAGGAAAATGCGGGGAAATATGATGCTTTACCGATCCCGTCCAAAATTGGGGCCAGACGTCGTTAAGAGCCTGTCCACCGCCTTGAGGGAGCCAGGCCGATAGGTATGGTGTACGAACTGCAAGTGGAATGGATCCAGGGAGTATCGGGGTCGCAGACCAGCTCGGAGCCGCGAGGGCGGACCGGAGCAGCAAGAGGGCACTAAGACACGCAAAGAGGTTCATCTTCGAGTGCTGGAGGATTTGGATTTGGGCAGGACCTTTGAATATAGGCCGTATAAGAACTCATATTGTGAAGCCCTCCTGTCCCGAAAGGGTCAAAACCACCGGGTGCTCGAAGATAACATGCCGGGTTGTTCATTTGACTCTTCGATCGAAGTAATGTGGAGTAAATCCGCGTTTGGACGTGACGCTCTCTGCTTGGAACTTACCCCGGACCTCCCACATCTTGAAGTGCGTCACCTGATGATGCAAACCCATCCACCACAAGCTAGTAGAGATGGGTGGGTTCTCGTCCTTGACATCTATCAAACAATTGCAAGTCACCACACGATAGAGTCAATTCTGAGGAACGACGCGCGTGCATACCTTGGGGGAACAAACTGAAGCCAGGGCGGAATTAGGGAAAGTCGCATCAGGGATAACCTAAAGATAAGGGTTTACCGGGAACCTCGCAAACGAAATGGTCCACATTACATAGATTCTGGGAAGCATAACACGGATAACTGTCGTCATGCACGTATCCCGTAAGCAGGCACTAGATATCGGGTACGGATGAGCACTGAAATGGAATGAAAGTGGGTGTTATTCTGCATATCATAGGAGCAACTTTGGACACGCACGGGAAGGGTCTGATTTTCCGACTCGTAATGAGCTTTGACTCAAATTTTGAGTGTTCAATCGATGCATGGTCTCTCGGATTCCATGAGGTGGAGGCTCAAGTAAATACTAAGTTAAGTCGACTTGGAATTCCGAATGATGCCGGGTTTGTTCTTCGTACTGATATTCGGGGGTCCTGTCCATGCACGGATGGCCAGAAATCTCATGGGGTGGTGGTTTCGATTCAAATGTAAAGCTGAGCAGATGTCTACCCACAGGATGGTATTCCCAAGCGGTCGTCGTGGACTGTTTGATTGGTTGGAGTCGGAGAACGTTGATGTTCAAATCGTCCTCCGCAAGCAACAGGTTCGTGAGAGACTCAACCCTGATCAATCTATCTTCGTATCTACAGGTTGGAACAAACACTGTTCGAATTCTCTGGCCATGCTTTCACCTGTTGCTTTCGCAAGGATTCGAAGCTCGGCACTCATGGCTGCGCCCAATGCCATTTTACTCTGGTCTGTCTAGAAAAGGGGCCTCTCATATCGCTTTCACCATGATGCCACGCGCAGTCGAAATCGCAATGCAACCATGTCTTATTTTACGGTCTTGGAGTTGCACCCTTACACTTCTTGGATGATGAAAATCGCGGGTCTTGGAACATCAACCCTCATTGCGTGGGTCGTCCTTGTGCGATGCACGGCATTGCCATCACCACAAGAATCCCATTTCCATCTGTTCGCCCAAGCAGGTACGCGTGCTCCCTGCTGTTGCTCCCGAACGTCATTTAACCAGTTTTGCTGCTCAACAGATGTAACAACACAAGCATCACGAGCAGAGGTTGCAAGCAAAATCCGTTCGGCAGGATACTATACTAACTGGGTTAGCGATTGGTTTCCACCCGAAACTATTCTCTGGCCGTTATATGACTTGATTTTATATGCTTTTCTTGTACTCGATTCATCGTCTAACCTTACCTGTGGCGAGGACACGAATTGTGCTCTCCTGCGTCGGCTTATCGCAGCAGGTCATGCACACAATGTCCTTGTTGGTATGAGCATCGGGGGTTGGAGCGACAGCCAGTAGGTCATTTCTTATTCATTAATTTCCATTAAAACTCTAATAATCTACAGATACTTTTCGACTGCCCTTCTAACCGAGAATTCGAGAAAGGCTCTGGCCCAGCAAATTTGCGTTTTAGTCCAGACTTTGGGGGTCGACGTTGTGGACATCGATTGGGAATATCCCGGCCGCGCTGGAAGGACGAGCGACTTTCTCCCGCAGGACTCCCAAGACCTTCTGTTATTCCTACGAGAGCTAGGATCCTGTCTTCCCGCAAATGTCTTGAGGACTGCTGCTGTTTCGACAATACCCTTCACCGGGCCGGATGGAGCACTAATGAAAGATCTTTCGCCATTCGCCCAAGAGTTGGATTTTGCTTCCATCATGGCTTATGATGTCTTCGCACGTCGGTTGTCACCTCTTTTTTTGATGTACCATGGCTGACCACCACGCGCAGCTTCCTCTCATCCAGGTCCAAATGCACCACTGTATGATGGGTGTGGTAACTCGAGTCAACGCCTTGCAAGCGCAGCAGGGGGATATTCGAGCTGGACGTCCGCCGGATTTCCGCCAGGACAACTCATGCTTGCTCTTGCTCCATACGGGACACTTTCTAATTCAGAGGACGATTCACTACAGACACGAGCAGATGATGCAAACCCCGACAACGGTTACAAAGTCCTGCCTGATAGTAATAACCAGATATACTTCAGGACCCTTCTGAGTTCTGGGGCGCTTACGAAAACTGACAAGGGATTTACTGGCGCTTCTGGATTCGACCGACATTTCGACAAATGCTCAAAGACACCATATCTCGTTTCAAAACATGCGCATCAAGTCGTTTCCTTCGACGATCCCAACTCTATAGCGCGGAAAACAGTGTTTATTGGAGCGACTGGAATGAAGGGTTTCATATTCTGGGATATCTCTGGCGACACAGACCAAGGTGATCTGGTACAAGCAGCGCACAAAGTTATGGATGCATTTGATACTAGTTAACATGTATGATACCAAGAGTACAGGAGTCCGAGAGTCAGAGCCAATACATGGATAAATATTCGATACAAGACAGGATTAGGGAAGAATAAATAAGTGTCCATGAGAAGTTCTCATCGAGAACCGTCTAAAACCTATACAACATTCATTTTTTTCAGTTCTATCACCTCCCGGTGAGTTTTAAGAGTCGCTCTACTTCGCAAAGCATCGCGCGATCAGCTGCACGAGCCGCTAAAGATGGTACCGATAATAGTGGGTAGATGGACGGAAGAGCGTTGAGGTAACCTCGACTGGAGTAAACGAGTCAAGGCTGAATGACAACTACTCATGTTTGGCACAGGATGACCTGTGCTCCATGAGATCATAGAGAGTAGCTATAGCGCGGTGTTCACCTACGCAATATCAGCGTAGGGCTAGAACAGCGAGCACGCAATGCTATGCATCGTTGGGCGATTTCATCGACCAGCAGTCCATACCGTCTATGGCATGTAACAACCAACAAAGGTTCTACGATGACCAAAAGCACGGGAAGGGATTGGTCGCAATGATTTTAATTAGATGGCACGCCAGAGCTTCTTCAATCCTGACTTCAGTGAAGAAGTGCTGAGCGAGCGTGGTTGGGGATTCTGGGCGTTCGAAGAGCCGTTGGATGGACGAAGAATTTGACCGAACTCGTCGTAGAGGGCGTACGTATCACGAGGGGATTGTGCTGTCATGAAGATACTGAATGCGTTGGTCGGAGATGGGGTGGATGAGAAGGAGGTATAAGAGTACGAGGAAGCAGTGGAGAAAGACATTGCAAGCAATTGTCACTGTTCAACGAGAGAGAGAGAGAAAAGTTGGGAGAGAAGGTAGGCTTGAAGGTGGGTGATTGTGGGGTGAGTGCCGCGTCAACAACACTGGGGAATCAAGGTGAGTTGAGACCCACTTTATACCCAGACGATAATGGGGCTTTCGGGGATTGGCTGGAACCTGTTTGGACGCCACAAGTTAGACCCTAAACACACCTAATTTGGTCATTTTATGGTTTCGGGTTCAAGGAGACAAAGCATAGTAAATATCGTTGCACGGCAGTGAATGGTGTCCATCACAGTATGAATACCCCATGAATGGAAATTTTTTGAGCGAGCAGGACGAGGACAATGCTGATTGTGGTGAGGAGGAGTTGTGATCTGTTTACCTAATTCGTGTACCGCAAACACGTACAAATAACGCGGACTTGACACCGATCATTGTGCGATCCGACACGGGGTGTCGACCCTGTATAGGGTCTGGTCGTGTCGTGGGTTCAATCATCGAGGTCAAACACCTCGTCGGTATTGTCAGAGGATTTTACGTTATACACCATATCACCCAGTGTCTGTCGTGCGGCCTTCTGTATCACACCTGAATAGAATATGTTACAGGCAACTGAGTTGAAACGATTGTTCACTCACCACAACTTAACAGCCTCAGCTCAAGGACCGCCGTCTCGAATGTGTCACTATTACCCAATTCCTCGAACCCTACCAATCTGGCATCGGGATGTGAGTGAATTTGTTCGGAATTCCGGACCTCGCGAAGCGAACTTACCTGTCTTTGGATATACCATCCACAAAACTCACCACGCAAGGTAAGACCTTGATGGAGAGCTTCTGCACAAGCCAGGGCACGTTTTCCGCTAAGACGCGAAAGAAACGCGTGTTGAAGTATTTTGGTGCCAAACTCTGGCGATGATGTGACTGTCAGATGGCGACCTCATCGGGATGGAAGATGAGGACGCACCGAAAGGTGCTTGTCCACAATTTCGCAACGTTTGAAGTCCTTATGGTAGAAATGCACAACACATCTCGGTTCTTTCCTTTTGCGTTGCAACTCGTCAACGAAGCCAGACTCATGAAACGCAACAACTCACGCGCAAATCTGCATGGCCTCTTTCTCGTCGAATAACTCCGAATAGTGGCCATGCTGGCTCTCTTTCAGCTTTCTCATGGCCTCCGCTCTATCCATCATATGGCATCAGTGAAGCCGAAGGGGAACAAGGTCTTACTGTCTTTGGAGTATCTTCATCCCTTCTTCCCTCATCGCTTCGCTGTCATCATTTTCGATTTCAGCCTCGAGTTCAGCGAAGATTGCGTCCTCGTCCTCGTCAGTTTGAGTTCCCGATCTTGGGTTTGGATCGATTAGACGGGCAGCCAAGGAGTTGATGTGACTGAAATGCGTCCTGTAAGCACCTTCTGGAAAAGCTGGGAGAAGATAGGGCACGGTACCGGCTGGATGACATGGACGCTGCGAGGATGGCGGTTTGGATGTGTTGACCCAAGAAGGAAGGTGCTCTCATCAACGAACGGAACCGGTTTTCCAACCACGCTCTTGACTTCCTGACGTCACCATCATGAAGCTCGTGAACAAGTATGTCGACAAGCGAGGCTCTGTATGTCTTCTGCCATCCCTGTGTATCTTTTTGAACCGTTCTTGACAGGGACATGTCACTCTTCGTCCTGAAGATGATGAGGATATGTGGCATCTATACAACCTCATTCAGAAAGGAGATTTTGTCCGGGCGCCCACCATTCGGTATGTGCTTATCTTTTTCTGCTTCGCCCAGGTGCTCATCATATGAATATAGTCGCGTGCAGACAATATCTTCGACGGGATCCACGGACTCGCATCGCGTTCGCCTTAATCTAACCTTAGAGGTTGGTGCGGTAGAGTTTTCCTCGTCTCCAGCACCATCGGGGACAAGTTCTGCTGATCCATCAAATGATCAAAGTGCATCTGGGTTGGCCAGCACAGCAGCATTGCATATAGCTGGCCGCGTAACTTCAGAAAACCAGCACGTGAAGCTCGGTGCATTTCATACTCTTGACGTCGAGGCCAACCGGGATGTCCGAATAGAGAAAGCAGATGGCTGGGATAGCGTTGCTCTCTCTCGAGTCGAGGAAGCCATCTTGCCTGGGAAGGGTGCTGAAGTAGGAGCCATCGTCTGTGGTGAAGGAACTGCTGCCTTTTGCTTGCTCTCACAACACATGACCTTGGTGGCACACCGGATTTCCGTTCATATACCCCGTAAATCTGGGGCTTCAGGCGCCAGTCAACACGAGAAAGCACTCACAAAGTTCTACACTACAATATACGACGCGTTTCTTCGACATATTCCTTATTCAAACCCTAGCTTGAGGGCAATCATCATCGCTAGTCCAGGCTGGGTGAGGGATACTGTCCATGATTATATGCTTTCCGAGGCCACAAAGCGCGGCGATAAGACTCTTTACCGCGCGTTAAAGGACAAGGCCTTTAGGGTCCATGTCAACAGCGCCCATGTTCATAGTCTCGTGGAGGTGTTGAAGAGTCCCGAGGTGCGTTAATGAATCATTTTATGAAGCTTCATGCATTGACCATCCGTGAAGGTCACAACACAACTCAAGGAAACCAAGTTCGCTCGTGAAGGCGTCGCACTCGATAGGTTTTATAAGATGCTCGCCTCTGACGAGATGCGAGCGTGGTATGGCCCAGATCACGTTGCTTTCGCAGCGGATCGTGGCGCAATCGGTACTTTGTTAATTTCAGACGAGCTCTTCCGGTGAGTGCTACAGACTTGAGCGTGATATTTTTGCTGAGTCAAACCGGTAGTGCAAGCGAACCAGCAGTGCGTAAAAAGTATGTTGCCATTGTGGAGGCCGTACAACAAAAAGGGGCAGAGGTGGTGATATTTTCCAGCATGCATGAATCCGGACAACGTAAGCTATCCGTTACTCGTTGGGCCTCTGTTCATCGACCAACACGCTTCATAGAACTTAATCAACTGACCGGAATAGCGGCATTATTGACGTTTCCATTGGATGTCGAGGTGGTTGAAGCTGAGGAAAGGGAGGCAGAAGAAGAGAGAAAACAACAAGAAGCTCAAACGGACCAGGCGAGTAGCTGAAGTGGAGTATGTACGTATAGTCTGTCTTTTCCGCCTTTCGTTGCTTGAATCGATCCTTACTCCAACCTCAAGCCTTTGGAGATCTTGGGCAACCCCATCACGTGTGTACTCGATCGAGGGAGTAAATCGAGAAAAGCCTTGCTTGGGTTTTGTATAAAAAGCGTCGATCGTATTCCTCTTCATCTTCAGGTTCATCCACTCCCGCCATGCCCAAGCGTGCCCTCTCGCCTGAATCGCGCTCAGCTCCTCAAGGTGCGAGTGACGTTACACATAAACGCCAAAAGCCTGCACCTGCCTTTGAACCTGTCAAAGTCGCGTCAGCTGATGCAGCTGCCGCCGTGGATCGTCATCCTCCACTCCCCCAACTTCTAAAGGCGGTCAGAGAGGGCGTTCAGAAACCGCTCAAGGGGACATGCATTGTTTATTGGATGCGAATGGCTGATATAAGGAGCAAGTACCGTTCTATCCTCTTCAGTGCCGTGTTTGAACTTTCTTCACAGTTACAGACAACAAAGCCCTCTCCCTCGCTGCATCTGCTGCCCGCCATTCTGATCTTCCACTTGTTGCGGTGTTCGTCATCAGTCCGCAAGATTATATTGCCCATGATCGCAGTGCCCGTAGGATTGATTTCACGCTGAGAAATCTCGCGCTTCTCAAGGTAGATCATTACCCTGACAATCTCTTTGTTCTGGTCTCTGACTATCTCAGGAATCGTTTTCACAACTCCATGTCCCTTTTCATGTTGTGTCACATGAACCACGGAAAGACATACCCAAGTTCCTTCTCTCCTTTTTGAAAGATATCAAATGCAATGAAATATATGCCAACATCGAATATGAAGTTGACGAACTCCGCCGGGATATCCAACTTTGTGAGCTGGCCAATCCGCAGGGCATCAAGGCGTCCTTCGTTCACAATAAATGTATTGTTGAACCTGGAGCTATCATAAAGAAGGATGGCGGTAGTTATGCCGTAAGCTACATTAATCACTTGCAACTTGATATGCTGATACCAGTTTAGGTCTACTCCCCGTATCAAAAAGCGTGGATAAAGCTCGTCGACGAAGAACAAGGTCAATATCTCTGCAAATACTCCTCGCCTGAACCAAACGATAAATCTATCCGAAAGGATGAGCGCTTTGCACATATATTTGATACGCCTGTCCCAGAAGACGTCCAAGATTTCACTCTCGGCGATGTTGATTCGGCGAAAATGGCAGAAGTCTGGCCAGCTGGTGAGAATGCTGCAAATGAGGTGAACTTGATTGTCTGCGCAGGAAGCTGTTGCTGACTCACCTACAGATCCTCCAACGCTTCTTACGCACCAAGGCTCGTGCAGCTGGACTTGGGGCTGTCAACCCTCTAGCTTCTGGAGCAGAAAAGTCCGTGAAGAACAGCAGGATTCAAAATTACGAACTTGATCGCGATCGTGCCGATAAAGACACGACAAGCAGACTGAGGTGAGGAAGAATTGGCTGAATTTGTGCATACCACTCGACGTGCGTACTAACAACATTAAAGTCTGTACTTGTCCTCAGGAGTGCTTTCACCGCGTGAATGTATTCGTGCAGCCATGAAGTTGTCCGGCAATGACCATGTTGACGGGAATCGTCAAAGTGGTATCGGGCGTTGGATTCAAGAAATTGCCTGGCGCGATTTCTACACCTCCGTACTCGCGAGCTTCCCTCGAGTGTCTATGGGGCGACCCTTCTTGGAGAAATACGCCTCAGTGGTTTGGGAAAATCATCAGTCTCCGGGGGAAACAAACTCGAAGAACACCGCACACAGAGATAGCGAAGCTTTGAAGCGCTGGAAATCTGGCACGACCGGCGTGCCAATTGTCGACGCAACCATGCGATGCATTCAAGAGATGGGTTGGGTTCACAACAGACTTAGGATGATTACCGCCATGTTTCTCGTGAAAGACTTGATGATTGACTGGCGCGTTGGTGAAAGGGTAACCAATCTCTCGCGAAATTGCAGCTGTCATACTGATTCTCCACAGTATTTCATGGAACAGCTTATCGACGGCGACTTGGCTTCGAACAATGGTGGCTGGCAATGGTGTGCAAGCACAGGCGTTGACCCTTGTCCGTACTTCAGGATTTTCAATCCCTATTCACAGAGCAGCAAGGTCAGTCTGGGGTTCTATTACCTCGTAACCTATCCGAACTTCGAACTTACCCCTTCGCAGGCTGATCCAACTGGAAATTTTATCCGTCATTGGGTACCCGAATTAAGGAAACTCAAGGGACAAGGTATAATCTCGTACTCTGTCGCACCAGACCACGCTCTCATCCTTTGTATCTAGACCTACACCGCCCGTCCCCCTCTGCTGCTGATAAGTTTGGTTACCCTCGAGCCATTGTCGATCACGAAAAATCCCGAGAACGAGCTCTTAGAAGGTATAAAAACCCCGGACAAAAATAGGACCTATATTTGGTCGTACCTATTTAGAATCTTCGGCGTGAGCAAATAGCCACAAACAACCTCCCACGAAACAATGACTTCGAGCACAATGTCCTATTCTACGCAGTTCAATGTCTTGACAACCATTGTTCAAAATATCCATTGTTATTTTTCACCCCCGCACAAAACTGGGATTGGTCAGTTGCTTTGTTATTCAATATACAATGTTTAATACAATGAACCGACACTTTTTGGATTGTTGAAATCCGTGCTGACTTTTACATACACACACCTCCCGACTCGGAGCGCTCCGCGCGCTCATATCCACGCATTTTCAGTGGGACAAATAATGTCCCCATTTACAAACTCAACCAGGACCGTTCTCCCCACATGTTAAATAAAGAGCGGATGATTGCTGTTGAAGCGTGAAGATAGAATGCTTAAGCGTAAGTTTTGCGGGCCCATCGGGCAGCTTCGACGACGTTGATGAGAGAAGCTGTGAATATAATCAGGATATGTTCAGATAAAACTAGGCTCACTATACCTTCTGTTTCTTTCCAGCCACGAGTCTTCAAACCACAATCCTGTCATAAGAACGTTAGGAAGATCCTTGTTCGAGGTAGTCAAAACTTACGGGGTTGACAAAGAGGAGGGAATCGGGCAAGATCGCAAGCATGGCGGCGAGGCGATCCTTGATCTCCTGCTCTCCTGGAACACGGGGAGAGTGGATATCGTAGACACCAGGACCGATTTGGTTGGAGTAACCGTATTGCTTGAAGGTGGTAAGCAACTTCATGTCACTCTTTGACGCCTCGATGGAGATAACATCAGCATCAAGTCGTTGAATCGATGGGAAGATATCATCGAAATCAGAGTAGCAGAAGTGGGAGTGGGTTTGAAGAGTGTCGCCAACACCAGCGGTGGCGAGTTTGAAGGAGTCCACGGCCCACTTGAGGTATGCATCCCAATCGGCACGTCGAAGAGGAAGCTGAAAGTGACATCAGAAATTATGAAGTATGCATATACAATGAGAGCTTACACCCTCTCGAATGGCGGGCTCGTCGACTTGGATAGCCTGTATGTTAGCCTTCTCGAGATCAATAACTTCATCGCGCAAAGCCAACGCGAGCTGCTTGGATTGCAATTCTCGGGAAACGTCGGCACGAGGGAAAGACCAGTTGAGAATGGTGACAGGGCCGGTCAGCATTCCCTTCATTGGCTTTTTGGTGACACTTTGTGCGTAGCTGCTCCACTTGACGGTTATAGGGCCAGGCCTGCTAACATCGGAAACGATGATAGGAGGTCGAACATAACTACAGGTCGGTCAGAAAGATGGTGACGCTTAGAAGCAATGAGATGAGCTCACCGAGAACCGTAACTTTGAACCCAGGCGTTCTGCGTGAAAACGAATCCATTGAGCTGTTCACCGAAATATTGCACCATGTCGTTTCGCTCAGGCTCGCCATGAACCAATAGATCAAGACCAATTCGCTCTTGGAACGCGACGACGTGCTCAATCTCCTTCTTGATGAAGTCTTCATATTCCTGCTCCGTCAATTCTCCTTTACCCAACTTCGCACGAGCCTGTCGGATTTCCTTGGTTTGCTAAATCGACCGTCAGATCGAATAAGTCGCACAATTAATGGCCCGACTTACAGGGAACGAGCCAATGGTTGTTGTAGGGAATTTGGGAAGGTTCAGGTGCTTAGCCTGAGCTTCCTTACGGACAGCGAATGGGCTCTTGCGGTCGAGCATGTCTGGGGTAATGGCAGCCACGCGCTTGCGGACGGTATCGTCGGAAGTGGCCTCGAATTTTCGGCGCTTAGCGATGGAAACTTTGTTCGCTTCCAACGCAGCAGCTACAGCGGCATCTTGGGATCCAGAAAGAGACGCTGCGATGACGGCAACTTCGTGAGCCTTTTCCGTGGCGAAGGAGAACCAGTCCTTTTGTTCGGCAGTCAGCTTCTTTTCAGAGGCTAAGGTGACGGGGGTGTGGAGGAGGGAGGACGATGTAGCGATGATAACTCTCTCTGAGCCGATGGCATCGATGGCCTTTTGCCCTTGCTTGATAGCAGCTGTGAAGTCGGTCTTCCAGATGTTGCGACCAGAGACGACACCGAGGGAAAGCACGATGGAAGTCGGTTTGAGGGCAGCAAGAACTGCATCGAGTTGATCAGGAGCGCGGTCAAGATCGATATGCAATCCGGAAATAGGAAGTTTTGCGACGTAGTTGATGTTCTTGTCAAGGCGCGAGAAGTAGGTAGTGAGGAGGATTTTAGGCGCGACAGGAGCAAGCTCTGTATACGCTGAGGTGAATTGGGCCTCAAGATTTTCGGCTGTATCAAGGACAAGAATAGGTTCATCAATTTGGACCCATTCAACACCGTTGGCCTTCAATTCGGAGAGCAAGGTCTTGTAGAGCACGAGAAGCTTCGGCAAGAGGGAGATAGGCTTGAAACCAGCTTGAGCACCCTTTGCCGCCTTTCCCAACAAAAGGAAAGAAATGGGACCAAGGATGACGGGACGCGTTTTGATCCCAGCTGCCTGAGCTTCTTTGTACTCGAGAAGAGCCTTGTTGTAGTTCAGGCGGAAATCGGTATCCTCAGAGAACTCTGGGACAACGAAGTGGTAGTTCGAATCAAACCTGATCAGACGGTTAAGTAATTCCGATTTAGACACAGTGAGCGAGTTATGAATAACATACCATTTCTTCATCTCAGATGCGGGCACGTCCACGCCCGCCGATTGACGACCCCGACCAAGAGCAAAGTACACATCCAAGGGAGAAAGTCCGAGACCAACATATCGCTTTGGGATGACATTGAAAGCAGCAGAGTGGTCGAGGACGTGATCGTACAACGAGAATTCGCCGCTGAAGTGATCGGTCAATGATTTGCTTCCCAAGCCCCTGATGAGAGTGGTGCCACAAACCTCGGGATAAAGTCGACACCTTGTGCCTTGACCGCATTCCAGTTGGCTAGTTTGGTCTCGGCAGCGGCCTTATCGAGGGCCTCTACGTTGATCTTATCAGCCCAGTAGGCCTCGACGGCCTTCTTGATCTCGCGATTTGCACCTAATCGCGAAAACCATTGTCAGACTACAACCGAGCGAGGAAAGGACATATCACGCGCCAATGCGAGGGAAACCGAGAACGCTGGAAAGAACCATGGTTAGGTGTCTGTAGGAGGAGAGAAGTTGGGAGATGGTGATGCAAAGAAGAAAGAGGGAACAACTTAGGCGAGCTCAGTTTTGGTCTGTATGCACGTGCCAAGTCCTGATATCGATGGATTCATGGAGTTGCGATTTTGATACTATAAAGACACATCCAAGCACGATGCATGATGGGGGACATGATAGGGATCCAGCGGATAATGTGTATGTAATAGTGAAACGCCATTTGAACGCAATCCATTGATACAATACTACAGTCGCGTAAAACTATCAACCATGCCTGCATGGTCCCATCTCAAGAATCTATCTTAAGAATGTCCTCCAGGCGAGATACCCTTCAATCTTTGGAACGCAGTGCGTATCAACTGTGTCCGGCGAGCAGGCACTTTCTTGCTATCCGCGTTCACTCCCACCGGAGATTTTTGGCCTATCGCCGTTTGTCCGATCCCATGTTCTTCCAGGAGCTCGGGAACTTCAACATCTGGATCGACAGGACGTGTAGCGGGCGTAATTGGACCGTCACTTTCCGCCTCCGAACTTGAAGTGCCAGATCCAGAATCAGGCCCACTTGAAGGCGGGCCAACTTCATTGGTGTCCGTAACTTCTCCGTGATGGTCGACTCGTGGACTTGCAAATGCATATACCTCTTCGGAATCTATCGAACTAGTTGATTCACGAGACCTCGCCCTGTTCTTCTCTTCGACGGGTTTGGGTGTTTTCCCTCCAGCATTGGGGGCACGAGGGGAGGTAACAAGCGGAGTCCCTTCTGATGACAGGAAAAAGGTTTCCAGTCCAAGAATTTCCTTTCGAAGCTCGGGCAATGTGATTCGGCAGAGCGGATTCAATTTGAAGATCTTTTTCAAGATTTCATTGGCACCGACCGAGATGGGTAAAACATGCCTCAGAAAGTCCTTGTCATGCAAGAAGGCAGAAAAGCAGTCGTCCTTTGTCGTCGCGTATCGCCAAGGATTGCGACCCGAGATCATGTTCGTAAGGATAATGCCCAAAGACCAGATGTCGCTATGACGTGTAGAATATCGTCCGAGAGCCAGTTCCTTCCCAATACACTCTAGCAGCCCATGAGTTACAGTATGAATCTGACCAGGAAAGGCGAAAATACCTGGACTCATGTAATAGGAGCTACCGCATCCTAGATCTCGGGAAACCTGATTACGTGTGGAGAGTCCAAAGTCGGCCAGCCAGATGTGGGCGCCATCTTCTGAACAGAGGACGTTTTCAGGTTTTATGTCACGATGAAAGACACCTTTGCCGTGGCAGTGCTCGATAGCATCGATAAGCTGAATGAACGTCTGCTTTACGAGAGCCACGTTATTGCGAAACAACTCCTTTTCAGTGATCGCAGAGAACAAGTCCCCTCCAGAACAGAAGTCGAGGACCACGTAGGTGTAATATTTGTCGAATACCACATTGTGCAGAGTAATGATGTTGGGATGGTCGCAGACGATCCTGTGGTTTGAGAACTCGCGAGATTGGAACTCTGCTTGGGGCGAGTCGGGTTCGGACTTGTAGAGACATTTGACTGCAACGAATTGCTTGCGGTCCTGCGCTGAAGTCACCAGAGCACGATACACTCGGCCGTAAGCGCCTGATCCCAAGGTGTCCAGGAGCAAAAGGCGTCCGTCGTCGATCAGCCGCCCTTTCAGGTCAGGCATTGAGTCCGTGAGTGGGATATGAACCATGCTGCAAGAGGTTCTAAAATAGTGATTGAGAGTATGGTTGAAAGCAAATCCAGTTTGTTTCGTGCTTGGAATTAAGGAGATGACGGGTGGAGGATAACCGTGACCATCAAGAACCAGCCTGAATTTGATTCCTCGCACAAGTGAGGCTGACGGTCAGCGTACAAACCATGTTGGCCCATTCCAGAGTTTCGCCGCCATTTTACCTCCGGCAGCCTCGGTCCGCCACCTCCACATCTCTTTTTACAGCGCCTCGCAATGCCACATTCTTCGTTATCCCCATTTCTCCCTCCACTTCTATCGTTATGACTGATAATCCATCGTTCGTCTTGCGTGCTGTCCATGACGTTGTCTTCGAGCAGCGTCCCATCCCTGAAAGTAATTATACGTGTTTGGCGCTGTGCTTGTGCACCCCTGACGATCTCTCAGTTTCAGGCGATGAGGTCCTCATCGAAGTTAAAAAGACCGGTATGTTGATCCACCAAAGTCACCTTTGAGAGCATACTGATACACTGCGCAGGAATATGCGGTTCTGATGTACATCGACTCCCTGCTCCTTCGTTCCAAGCTGACGGCGAACTATGTCATCGCAGGTCCACTACCTCACTCATGGCAGGATTGGAGATTTCATTGTCAAGAGCCCAATGGTAAGATTTCATTTATTCGCTAAGCGAATCTACTCATCGCTCGACAGGTTCTTGGCCATGAGTCCTCTGGTGTCGTTTTTAAAGGTATGAAATACCGCGGGTTGCTCTATATCCCCCTCCTTACGCGCCAGCAGTTGGTGCCAAAGTGAAGCACGTCAAGTCTGGAGACAGAGTTGCACTGGAGCCCGGTGCTGGTTGCCGTACGTTCTTTCTAGTTCTTCTGACTTGGCTCTTGACGGACTGATTTCTAGGTGTATGTGAATCATGCAAGGCTGGCCACTACGAGGTAGATCGATATACACAGTCGCGGTATCTGGGGGTACTTATGACCTACTAGCTTTGCCCAGACATGGCCTTTGCTGCCACCCCTCCCTATGACGGTACTCTCGCGAGGTACTATCGCCTTCCTGCTGACCTTGCATATCCCCTCCCGGAAAACGTCACCCTCGAAGACGGTGCCATGATCGAGCCCTTGGCCGTCGGAGTTCATTCAGTCTCTAACCTGGGGCAATTCCGCGCCAATCAATCAATCGTCGTCTTTGGCTGTGGGCCAGTTGGTCTACTCTGCATGGCCGTCGCCAAAGCATTGGGTGCCTCCCGCATCATCGCCGTCGACATCGTTCCTCAACGATTGGAATTCGCAAAAGCCTACGCAGCGACCGACTCATACTTGCCTCCTAAATTCCTCGAAGGAGAAACTAAAGTGGACTACAGTAGACGAAATGCTGAAACTTTGAAGCAACAACTTGGAGTTGAGGAACGGGGAGAGAAGTCTATTGACTTGGTCATTGATGCTAGTGGTGCAGAGGTTTCGATACAAACGGCACTATACGTCGCCCGTTCTGGTGGCACCGTCGTGCAAGTACGTGGGACAGTGTTCAATGCATAAAGATAGTACTAACGTATTGGCAGGTGGGAATGGGTAACCCCGATGTTACCCTCAACATCGCCCAAATTGTCGTTAAACAATTGGTCTACAAAGGCTCCTTCCGTTATGGGGTAGGTCCTAGTTTAATTGCCTTCGGAAAACCTCCATAATAACTATTGGTGACAGCCTGGCGATTACCCCCTCGCCATTTCCTTGGTTGCTCAAGGAAAGGTAAACCTCAAACCATTGGTCACACACCGGTAAGACCGTTTCGTCATTCCCTCGTAGGACAGGCTGTCTCATCCTCGGGCGTAGATATAACTTCGATGACGCCAAGGTGGCTTTCGACGCAACGCTAGCTGGTAAGAGTCTTGATGGAAAAGGTGTCATTAAGGCCATTATTTCGGGCCCTGGTGTGTCAGCGGATGCTGCATGACCTGTAGACCAGAATGAAAAGTTAAGAACTATCTCCGTGTTTATTGGTATGTATTCTGGTGTATCATACGGTATATGTATCTCAGCCCAATGTGTTACGTAAATTGTGTGCAACTTCCTTCGACCAGCTTGACCATGGTTTTTCGAACACGAAATCCATACTACCTAAGGATTTCGGAACAAGATGTACTCCCAATATACGTGAGTATTTGATGCAAGCCGATAGTACTGAGCTCAATCTGCAATAGCTATATCTAGACGAACGACACCTTGAGTGGATGTCTGATTTCACTCTCCAGCGCGTTCTAGTAGATCTTCGACCACAGTAAGGCTGCTAGCTCCTCTGGGCAGAAACACGTCTCCATATTGCGACAGTATTCTAACGAAGCTCAAAATTGAGGCCGAATACGTTGGGGCAACTTCTGCGACCGCAGCCAAAAAGATTACCGTTGACACACATCGTGGAGGTGAGTTATCGAGCCTCTTCTTTGAATCATACACGACACTGACTCGGTCCAGATGGATATCAATTCTGCTACTTTTTAAGAAAAACTGATCCTCATTCAGTTCTAGTGAAAGTGAGCCATCCTCACGCCAAAGACCCATTGATTTGCAAAATGACCGAGCCACTTGCTATGCTGTTCTGCAGACACGGAGCTACGTTGCTGTAGAGAAAGGCACCGTCCAACCTTCAAATGTTGCAAAGGCATCTAAGAAAAAACCTACCGCTCAAAAGCGAAAACGATCCCATGGAAGTCCTCGAAAGGACGAATCTGATGAACAACAAAAACGTCGAAGAAAAGGCAAGGGTAAAGCAGTCGTCGAAGATTCGGACGACTCCTTGGATGCAGACGAAAGTGATGATAACTTCGATCCGAGGCCTCGAGGGTCTTCGTCCAAAAGCAAGTCAACCCGTCGCACTCGAAATATCGACGACGAAGATTTTGAAATGGATGATTCCAATCCCAGCGATGAAGATGTCGATCATGACGCTCCACCTGAAACTATGGATCTTACCATAGAAGACGAGGAGGAGAAGCCCAAACCCGCTCTACGGCTCAATTACAAAGGTTTTCGTATATACGGGCGATGCCTTTGTATCGTCGTCGAGCCTTGGCCTCGGCTGCCCAACCCTCCAGAATCTCAACCCAACGCGCCTGCACGAGAACAACGCCAACTAAGCGCTGTTCCTCCTGATATTTCTTCTACTTTCGGTGGGAATACTTCCCGTGCAAAGACGCCATTATTCCTACCTGAAGAAACTGTCCGCACAGCTGCGGATGAGTTGCTGTCTACTGCACCTTATCGAATGGACGACGAGGACGATGACGTCTTTGGTGGAATGATGGAAATGAGCCAGGTTCTAACGGCTGCTGGAGAATTTTCAACAGGTCCAACTGCAGACGATGATAATGAAATAGACGGGGCTGTATTCTTTGGAGATGCGGATGAAATTAGGGAATTGTAGTAGTGTTTATAAAT
Source organism: Pluteus cervinus (assembly GCA_004369065.1). Classification (NCBI taxonomy): domain Eukaryota; kingdom Fungi; phylum Basidiomycota; class Agaricomycetes; order Agaricales; family Pluteaceae; genus Pluteus; species Pluteus cervinus. The sequence goes on from ML208261.1 coordinate 116,513, forward strand.
ACGTCGGCAGTATGTGATTATAGATATATTCAAGCCTTTCCAATTTCTTGTAGTATCTCAAGGGCTCGAACGTCTGACACGTCTTTGAATCCAGCATTCGCCAGTTCGAATTGACCGTGACCACCAGACAAAGCACGCAAGCGTGGGGAGTAGTCAAGCATTTTGCTTAGAGGTGCTACTGCATGAACCGAACGTCTGACCCGCAAAGCACCAGATGAACCACTATGATCGAATCCGGAGGGCGAAATCCATGCCGGGGGAACATAGAAACCCTCTGTGCTGTAGCCCCCAACTTCGTCCACCTCCATACCGCTGGAAGCGAGGTCAAGAATTTCCCCGCCATGTTCGGTAAGATCCTTAACCACTTTTCCAAGACTGTCTTCACCAACAGTAACCTTGATATTGACATATGGTTCCATGATTGGCCCTCGACCGAGTTCCGTGATGTGTTTTCGCATAATGGAGGCGCCAGCTCCTGCAAGTGTAGCAGGTGGGACAGTCGAGGAGGAGGTGTAACCTTGCACTTGGACAAAGACATTGGTCAAAGCTAGTGATGTGTGTGGAGAACTTGCAAGAGTGTTCGCAATGCCACGGGCAATGTAGCTCTCGGGGGTGTTCGATAGAGAGTCCGGTGCTGGGAACGGCTTTCCGGATTGATTGACGACAAGGTTACCATCCCAGGCGGGATCGCCGTTTTCGCCTTCTACGAGTGAGCGCACAGAGAGTTGAACCCTGATATCAACAGACTTTCCTCCGACTTCAGTTCGCCATGAACCACAACCCTCGTCAACTAGACCTGAGCCAAGAGCCTCGCGGTAGCTAACTCGCTGAGAACCGAATTCGAAACGGGCATTCCACTCGTCTCGTAGTCTTCCTCCTACGATTTCGAGGTGCAACACTCCCAAACCACGAACGAGAATTTGCCCCTCCTGTACGTCCACACGAACAGAAGGGTCTGTTCGCACTAAGGAGGTAAGTGAATCTTGGACATGTTGGAGGTCCGCATGCGACTGTGGTATGATGGACGCTGATATAACAGCCGGTGGTGGGGTGATACTATGGAGATTTTCCGAAAGCACAGGTCCACCTTGTGACGTCAGTGTGTCCCCTGTACGAGTGTGTTTGAGGCCTAGGATGACACCAATAGAACCGAAGGGGAGCTCCTCGACTTCGACCGCCTCTGACGCATACAGAAGAAGTAATTTAGCAGCTCTTTCCTTCTGATTCCTCGTGGTGTTGAGCAGTGCATTATGGCGTGTGAGTTTACCTGTTCATAGAATCAGCATATGGCCAAATGTTACAGTTTCTCGTACCTGAGTAGACTCGAACAAAGGTCATCCATCCTTTTTTAGGATCCCAAGCAACTTTCCAGGCAAGAAGCCGAAGAGGCGGACTTTTTATCTGGGGTATAGCAACAATATCCGATGGGCTTGCAAACAAGTCTCCAACATAGTTCAGGACGAGTTCGGTTCCAATGTGTTTAGCCGCTGATCCACAAAGAACGGGTAGAATCTGGTTGTCAATGGTTGCTCGCCTCAGATGGGGGAGAACCTTTGGAGCATCGATTTTTAGATATCCCTCGTCAGATGAAGATTCTAGTAGAGTTTCCATGAACTCATCAGAGGTCATTGAAAGGGCGTCGAGTAATGCCGTTCTAGCTGAAAGCAATTCGGGTACGAGAGGGTGTCCTTCAGGGAATATCTTGGATTGTCGAAATTCCCCTGCGTCGTCAGGAAGACGATGTTGGCTAACCTCTCCGTCTGGATTCCATTTCCATAATACCCAGTGGACGAGATCCACGAGGCCATGGATGCCTGGCTCCGCTCGCTTATAATCTTCGACAGAAAACGACGCGACTGGAATTGTCAAAGCGAGCGGCTTGGGGTGCAGCCGGTGATTAAGTAACGAAAGAAAGGATGCCCTGAACGATGCGCCAGGCCGGTCGAGTTTGTTGAGGAACATCATACGCGTCCGGACGCCGTATCTGTTGGGATTTATCGGTGTACATCAGATTAGGCTATGAAATTCTCACCTACCTATCAAGTTGCTGCCAAACACCTTTCGTTTGTGCCTCGACACCTTCAACAGAATCGATTAGAACAACAGCACCGTCAACGACGCTGCTGGCGCTTTCGACCTCCATTCCAAAGTCTGCATGCCCCGGTGTGTCAACCAAATTGAAACTCCAGTTCTTCCATTGAACAGGTATACTCGCAGATTGAATGGTGATGCCGCGTTCTCGTTCCGCAGGCAGGAAATCCGTTGTTGTACTCCCAGTGTCGACAGTTCCAGGGGAGAAGAGATAAGACGACTTCAGGAGAATGGATTCCGTCAAAGTCGTTTTCCCTGAATCTTTAACTCGAGTCAGCAGAGCAAGGTCAGTTCAGGCTAAGCGCCTACCGATATGGGCAACAAGTGCCATGTTTCGAATGTCCCCTGCATCTTTCGTAGAATGAGGTTGTGAATATGCTCTTGTCAAAGCTGTTCGTCGCAAGAGGACGGTAAATCGACGCGCCTGGAGTCCATGGCAGGGGAGTCTAAGCATTCAATATTCAATATTCAATCACGGGTGTCACACTGGCAGTTCCAAATTTTAAATTTAGATTCCGCGAAAGGCGGGCCGACCAAGCACTGCCAAACTGGGCCGGACAATTACCAGCTCTTGAGGCGCTTTGACCGATGGCCACAACTCGCTTTTTGACATGTCTGCAGACTCTTCTCCCCAGCGAGAAAGCTCGCAAAATGGTGTTCGAAAACACGTACACCCACTACACACAGTGCCGATTACCAATGCCCCGAAGGGCAAGATCCCCAACACACCACTAGCCGCTTCTACTGTCTCTTTTATCCTTGGCTCCGTCTTTGCTTTGGGATCTTCCGCATTCCTAGCGGGAGGGCTTCCCGGGTCTTGTTGGGCGACATATCAACTTGGTTTCTACGTTGCTTCATGGGCTGCCTTTCATTGGGGTGAATTCGCAGTCACCGCCGGCTGGAATTTTGAGAAGTGCAGCGTCGACTGTGGGTCTCCCCTAGTACTTTGCGGACTGATACTGACCGCTTCATAGCGTTTTTACTTGAAAACGGCACGATGTATCACATAGCCCATAGTGTCGCTCTGACAGAATACCTGATCACACTATTTTTCAAACCCTCCTGGAAAGGTTTTCCTTACATCTCAGCTCTTGGTGTGTAACTCCGACACGATATAGGAACCCTTTTCTCACAATAGGACTAGGCCTTGTCTTGGTGGTCTTAGGACAAGCCTTAAGGTCAATGGCAATGATTCATGCTTCTACCAATTTTTCCCATTCTGTGGCTTTTCAAAAGCGGGAAGGACACCGACTAGTTAGTGACGGAGTATATGCGTAAGCCAGATCCGGACAGATTCCCGTCGTTCGTACTGACGCGTCCGATAGGTGGTGCCGTCACCCATCCTATGCTGGATTCTTTTATTGGGCGTTGGGAACACAGCTGGTCTTGCAAAACCCGCTGAGCTTCATCGCGTTTACAGTTATTCTATGGAGGTTCTTCTACCATCGAACGCGGGGTTTGTGCTGCCTTGTTCTCTGTTTGTCCTCGCTGACGCGCGATTGTAGGTGAGGAAGGGGCATTGATCAACTTCTTTGGTGATGAGTACGTGAATTACCGACGACGCGTTGGCACGAAAATCCCTTTCATCCCCTGAAAGCGCCAACCCGACCATGATATGTAGAGATTCACGATCCATTGTATAGATTTCGCGATACTGTATCTTTCACTCGATCCAACGTCTATACTCGATTAAGCTCTGCCTCCATTCATGAGCTCATGGAAACGACAAGTTTCTTTGATCACAGAACTTGTAAGTTCTCTTTCATGCGACATTATGATCAGATACGCTATATTCCATTGCATGTTTGTTGCATGGCCATATGCATAGGGGTCATACAAATGTAAAAATGGAAACACAGAAATCACTCGTCCGTAGTTATTGTGCCCTTCTCAGATACATAAATTCCATCCAAGAATTTACGGATGTCCTTGTTGCGTACCCGACAAATACCGTGGATCGAGGCGGCTGTATGAAAGTGTCACTCCAGGCACTTAACAGTAATAAGTTGGCTTACCTGATTGCGAAACGTTGTCGACATCGTTCCCCTCCAGGATCAACTCGTCCTTCTGTGCTTTCGATTCCGAGATAATAACACCGTCTAACATCTGAACGTGTCGAACAATCTGTTTATGGGTTATCAGAAAGCCACCAAAGCGGAACTAACGGATCGCTACCTTCTCTCCAAGGAAATTACGGATTTCGACAAGGCTTCCGCCCTCTTGGATGATGCAATTGATGGGGAAATGGGCATAAACACTCCGCATTTTGTATTGGAAGCCCTACCACAAATTCAGTATGCGTACTGTTTGGTACTTATACCTGCATACCTTGGTGACGCCGATGATCATGTTGCTTATCAGACTTTTGATTGTCCGCAAGCAGGCTACGTGTTTCCGTCCTCCTTGCCATACTGCCAGACCAACTTGTGATTTCTTTCCCTTCAGAAGTCGAATATCCATGTCAACGTGACGGACATTCTTGGTGAGTGTCCCTCGAGGACCGGTGACGGTGATGAGGCGGGATTTGATCGAGACTTGGACACCCTCTGGGATATCGAGTTCTTCGGTTTTGAGGACGTCGCGCATCTAGAATGCGAGGTGCGTGAGTGAAAGGTCATCCAGACATCATACACGCCATCCACATGTTCCCGTGGACCAAATTTGACGATTCAAGCTGCAGCATAAAGCCTGACCGCAGGAGAACGACACTGACGGCTCCAGGATGTATGGGGCGGGCGAGACGTACCTTGAGTTGGGTTTTTGGGTCTGTTGATGGACGAGGACGTGGGGAGGGTGAGCGGACAGTCACAGCTGACGTAACAGATACTCGTCACATCGGATGCCGGGATTTCGGCTACGAGTTGTCGGAGTAACTTCCACTAAGTTATTATGTACTCAATACAAGAGCTAACGTTATAAGAATGAGCGTATAGACAAGGGAAGCTAACGAACGAAGATCATGTCTGGGCTTCAGCAATTGTACAAGATAATAAAAGGTGCTATGGCTGGCGGCCATGGTGCATGTCAACCATGGCCAGATTCGGAGCCATCCGCTCGCGTGCTGTGCAGCAAGCGGAGCTTAAAACGGGGGTGCATTGTCAGCGAGTTACGCCGAACTCTTCCTTGAACCACCATCGTCAAGAACTACTTCCTCACTGTCTGTGGCAGGCTGTGTGTGAGACTCGTAAAGAAGTGTCCTTTTAGTGAGATTCGGTTGTCACTCTTCCTCTTGATAAGGGCGGAACACCATGTCTCTCTACCCAAATTATTATGGGCAACCATCCTACGCCAACCCACCATTGCCACCAGCACACAATGGCTTTCATCACCCATATCAGCAGCAGCAATACCAATCAATTCCCCCTCTTCCTTCGACTCAGTCTTTGCCTGTATATCACGTTGACCCCGTCACCTTTCGCAGAGATTACGCCAGCCGTCTAGCGGAGCTGACAGTAAATTCTCGCCCTATCATTCAAAATCTCTCCTACATCGCTCAAGAATATACTCGCTTTGCCAACATCGTAGCAGAGTGCATCGAGGCGCATATACGACGGGTAAGTTCTTTTCTTCATTGAGGTTTTTATATGTGGGCTCGGTATAAAATGGACTTTCGTGCATTATGCTATGGACCTGCTCTCCATGTCATGTATATAGATTTAGTTCCTTTACACTAAGCATAAAAAATGACGAGGCCATTGCCACGAACCGGGCCCACTGTGCTGTTTTTGTTCTTTTTGCCTAAACAAGAATTCCGCGGGTTGCTGACTAGCTTCTTCCTTTTTTGGTCTTTCGCTTAGGTGCCACCTTGGATGAAACTTCCGGCTTTCTATCTCCTCGACGCAATCTCGAAAAACCTCTATGACCCTTATGCGCGCCACTTCTCTGCGTTCGTTACACCTTTGTTCCTCGACACTTACCAGGTAGTAGATCTGTCCACCCGGAGCAAGATGGAGGAAATGCTCCTTACTTGGCGGACAGCCTCTCCCACAGGCAAGGAACTGTTTGGTGTTCCTCCTCAAGTTTCTATCGAACGAGGCGTTTGGGACACCACAGGGAATACGAATGTGAGGTTTTTCCACCATCCATATCTCGTCTTGTTTCTGATATCTCGTTACCAGTCAAACTTACCCCCCGGATCTACGATCACCACCCCTCAAGTCCTTCGCGAGCTAGAGTTTACACTTAGCCAGAAGGAGCGGGCACTTCAGAATAACCCATACGACGGTGTTGCACAGAAGCACATCACCGTTCTGCATCAGGTATGTTCACCGTACATAATATCCACTCGTCTGACCGTATTCCACAGCTAAGGAATCTCGTCGAGACTGGTGTATCACAGGATCAGCTGCACCTAATTCTGAGCCAATTGCGGACCTTATTGCGCAACACTCCACCCCAAGTTGCTCCTCCTCAGCCCGTCATTCCTCAGCCCGCAGTTTGGCCCCCGTCTTACGCACCAGTTGCATCACAAGCACCAGCTGCACCATATCCACCGCCGCCGGTATGTCCTTCGTTACCTTTCTTCCAACGTTTTTCTCATGTTCTCGACTCAAGGTCAATGCAATTCCCCCCTCGAATCCCGCGCCGTCCAGCTCCGCTCCGTCCAACATTGCAAGTCTTTTATCGACATTAGTCAAGGCCGGTATAGTGTCAGCAAATGCACCAACGCCCCCTCCCCCGACGGATGAAAAGGTTGCTTCGCCAGAGCATTCGGAGCAAAAGCGTATCAAGTCATATAGACAGGCGGTTCTGGCCATCCCCGTTAAACTCAACAGTAACGACATTACCAGGTATGTTCGCGATGCTTTCTACAGTCTAGCAAAAACTCATCATTCCCTTAGACAACGACCCCCAATAGTAGACTTACTGTACGATCGCTTGACTGTTCAATGTAAACAATGTGGGATTCGCTTCGTTGACAACGACGAGGGCAAGAAGAGCATGAACAACCACCTTGACATGCATTTTAGGCAGAATCGCAAGGCAAATCAGAATGTTGGCCGTGGACATAGTCGGAGCCTGTTCGTCGCTGTCGAGGTGCGCACCCGTTCGCTTCCTCGTTTTTCTGGGGTGCTAATATTTTTGCTAGGACTGGGTTCATGAAACTATCGATATCAAGGGGAAGGGCCGTGCGGATGGAACGAGGCCGGTAAACGCCAAGGTAGCTGCCGCAGCGGAAGCAGCCAAACGTGAAGCAGAGTTGCGGGCACTATCTGTCGTCGTTCCACTTGGCGAGGAGGCTGAGATGAAAGCGTGCCCTATCTGCAAGGAGGTATTACAGTCGGAGTTTCTCGAAGACGTGGAAGACTGGGTGTGGCGAAACGCAATCATGAAGGATGACAAGGTTTGTTCTCTGCACTCGTCTGATGATTTATTGCTGACGTATATCAAAGGTTTATCATGCCACTTGCCATGCAGAGGCCGTTACTTCTACAAGCAATTTGGCTGCTCGATTGCGGAATGAAGCGAGGGGTAGTCGGAGTAGATCTGGAACGCCCGAATCACGGGTTACACCACCTCCCACAAGAGTAAGACCTACAGACGTTAAGGCGCCGTCGTTGTCGCCTTCGCAAGAGGCTAAGACCACTGGAACAAAGCGTAAGGTTGATCCAGATGATTTACCCCTGGGCCACGAGCATGGGGGCACTCCGCCGCTGAAGAAGCTTGCGCTGTCGCCTTCTGCTTGACTAGTGTGATAAGTTGCACTGGATTTTATGATTTCACGGACTCTGGAGGGCATTTTGCATGCATGGTTGATTATTATTAACTCGTCTTAACACCTGTATCCCTGGCACTAGCATTATCATTTAGACGTACAATACAATACCAAATTTTATCATCATTTGAATGGCTTTGTTGTGTTACTACGAGCGTCTACCGTCAGCCCTCAACTTGACCAAACCAAACTATCACTTGCCACTCGCCACTCGAATGATGAGCACCTCAAACCAGGGTCAAAGTACGTTCTGCTTGTGGCCTCTTAAACGACCGACAGACCTTTACGTGGAGTAACATGCAAGATACACACTTAAACGCTACACTCCGACAAATCGATGAGCTCGCCAACGATGACATTGAGATGCAGGTAAGGGATTCTGAACGTGTCTGTTTCCTTTCAAGTCAAGGTGCTAACGTTAGAACGCGCAATGAGGCACCGCCGTCGCGGAATTCGTTGTTCCTTGTACTGGACACGAACATCCTGCTTCATTACTTTGAGCCCATCACGCAATTCGTGGAAGATGTCGAAAGACTCTCAGTTCCGATATTAATTATCATTCCAGGAATTGTTGTCCACGAGCTCGACGGGTAAGGGGATCGTGGTTAATTTTTCTATTAAGAAACTGTCATACTAACATACAGGGGTTTTTTCCGGGTTTTTCTTTCTCTCACAGGCAAAAACAACGACCGGAGCTAGGGTGGTTTTCCAGGCGGGCATCAACGTGGTTGTTGAAGAAAATTAAGGAAAGGAAATCTATCAAAGGGCAGGCAAATGAGGAAACGTGTAGTCCGTCAGGGAGTTGGAAGATTCGACAACCAGGGGAGGTGTTGGGAAAGGAACGGCTGAATGACAGTCTCGTTCTCGACTGCTGCAAGCACTTTCAAAAAGGGGGTATAACTTACCTCTGCAGCGCAGATAAGAATTTGTGTATCGAGGCGTATTCGGATTCATGGAGTGAGTGGAATTTCCAGCGAGAAATACGAAACTAACTGAGAGATTTTTAGACATTCCTGCGATCACCCCAGAGAACAATTGGGGTAGCAGAGATATCGCACGGGCATTAGGCGGAGATGAGAATATCCTGAGGAACTTCCAAGGCAACCGGTCAAGGTATCGGGATCCCAAGGACGTCGTAAAAAAGCGAAGCAGTTCTCTCACCAGAGGGAAGGCTCCCACACCCAATAACACCGTGGCAGACGACAAGATGGATATCGACGACGTCGAGGAAAACTTGCTACCATCTCATGCTCTGGATCTGCTGCACCTACAGGTCATCGAGCATTTCACGAGTTTGCTTATTGAGTTGGTGGCAAGGGTCGGCGGAACGGAGGTCATTATGCCTGGCCTGGATCCCGTGTCGCGGTACGCGCCGGGTTGGAAACAGCTGAAGAAGCCGTGTCATCAGTGGGTTGCGTCACCCTGCCTGGAATATCTCGGTGAGAGAAAGAAGACACCGAATACGAGGCCAAGTATAGGCCTGTTCCTGAGTCGCCCGTATTCTTGTCAAGGTGCACGGAGGGGACAGGACTGGTCCCGGCGTGACTGGGATATATGTATAGCAGGACTCGTACAGGTTGGAGAAGACTGGAAAGAGCCGTCGTTTAAAGAGTCGGCAAGGGAGTTGGAACCGCATATGATGGTGATTTTTTCGAGCCAGATGCGACCCACTGGGAGTTAATATTATGATATCTGTGATTTACATGTTGAGCAATACACATGAATTGGCTTGGACTGCAACGCCCGGCGCGGCAGAGAACGCTGTGCGGTTGCTGCGGTTGCCCAGAAAGGAAAGAGGCTGTAAGCGACGGATTGGGCCCGGATTTTAGGAGTGGCCCGTCTACTCAACAACACGACCAAAACTCTTACCAGGTCCCCCTTTCCCCCCGTCCTGCTCCCCTCCCCGTTCCGGCCTTCATGACTCGCAACCGCCTCTTATTCTTATTCCTATCCTTTCTCGCCGTTTTCCTCGTCGGAACTGTCGTTGTCCTCTCCTCCATCACATACTACCTCGCAATCGACCCCTCCGCCTACCTCTCAGAACTTGAGGTGCCAATACTCGACAATGTCACCCGATGGAACGCCTCGAGCCATGGCCAGGTCGAGTATATCCCAAGGATAATCCACCAGACTTGGAAATCCGACATTTTACCCCCTCGTTGGAAGGATATCTCCCAAGCGTGCAGGGATATGATGCCAGATTAGTATGTTTTCCCTTTCGTCCAATCTCCGAACCATCGAAACTTATCTTGCCTTTCGTCATTTTGAAGTGAATATATGCTATGGACAGACGCTAGTTCTCGCGACTTCATTGCTGCTCATTATCCTTGGTTTTTGGACACTTATGATGACTACGACTACGTGATTCAACGAGCCGACGCCATTCGTTATTTCGTTCTTCACCATTTCGGCGGTGTTTATATTGACTTGGACATTGGTTGTCGCAAGCCGATGGACCCTCTCTTGGTTCACCATCTTATCCTTCCCAAGACTATCCCAGTGGGAGTCTCCAACGATTTGATGTTTTCCGAACCACGCCACCCCCTGCTCGAGCAGGCCATCCACAACCTCATCACCTTTGATCATTCCTGGTTCCTCAACTACCCCACAGTCATGTTTTCCACAGGCCCCATGTTCCTTTCCATCCAGTACGGGTTGTACTCATCGCATCCAGGTAGCAATGTCCGCATTCTGCCAAAATCTCTCTATGGAAAAAACGCAAAGCCAGAAGACGCGCCAAATTCGTTCTTTGCTCATTACTATGGGAGTAGTTGGCATTCAGATGACGCCGCTTTCGTTTGGTTCCTGGGGACATGGGGCAAAGGGTTGATGTGGTTGGGATTGCTTATCCTCGTTGTTGGCTTCCTCAAGATTCCGAACAGGCAGCGGCGGTCTGCTTTCAGGAGGATCGGTGCATACGATGTTCTTCTCCCTCGTTGGTCTCACCGGACTGGTCGGTTACACCTGCATCTTGGCAGGTCTTCCATGCCATCATCAGGTACATCAACCACATTGCCGTCACCCACGCCTAGCACCGTTCCCAGCACCCCCATCGAGGGCGAAGTCTTTCGTCTTCCATTCGACGTCCAATCACCTTCTCCATCGATGTATGATTCGAGAGCTACAGACGACTCTGACGCTGGACGCACTCAGAGTTCTCTAACGGAGGTCTTTAGACAAGTTCGCAGTCGGGTGTCCAGTCTTGCCGGATACCAAGAAACCCCTTCCCGGTCCACGATATCGAGGTCGCGTCAGCGACGGAGTCGAGGCGTGCTTTTCTTTCTTCCTGCTATTTTTACACAGTCCCAAGATATCGAACTCGAAGCTCCACCTCACCGGCATCACCGTTCACGTTCTCCGCCACCACTTCTGAGCCACTCGATATCCCGGTCACATCTTCCAGAAAAGTTCTCCATGGATGATGATTCGTCCACATCTGACGATTGCGAATTCTCCTTTGGATCACCATCTGCACGCCCTTCATGACCACTTTTATATTTTCGCTTTGCTGTTGCATACGTCATTATACCCTCCTAATGAACGCATACACCAGGGATTTACAGAAAAAAATTATTCACTGCTAGTACTCTGGCTAACAGCTTTTTTACTTCCTCTGCGGGTTGCACGGCGACTTGCCACACGGGGTTGAGTGGAGGGGGTTGGCTTTCTTACGTTGGACCTGTTCATTGGACCTGTTCATCGAACTAATCAGTCTTCCTTCCGAAATCCCCATTTATTGTACCTTAAATCCTGGGTTGATGGCTATATGACAATTTAGATAATTTTTCCTACTCTATCTCGTATATGATTTGGTTTGTGCGAGATGGCGCATCCCACCGGCCAGCACTGTCATCGCGACAGCAGACACTGCATATGTCGCAGACGGACCAAATGTCCAATATGAAGCACATGCTACAACATAGCGATCAGTCCGGGCGTCATCTTGAACTCTAGATAACAAGGGATCAACTGACCTAGGATTGGACCAATTGCACGCCCAAGTTGTCCGGATGATCGGAATTTACCCAAAGCTTTTCCTTTGGCAAGCTCTGGGTGTTCTACAATCGGTTTACCTGTCTCCTTATCAAACCCCCCTTCGTCGCATTGCAAAGAAGCAAAGGCTGTCAACGAGTTGACAACCGTGGCACTCGTGAAGGCCATACAAACGGCCGCTGCTTGAAGCAGCTTCATGCCGATGGAAGGATTGGTGGCAGCATATCTCGGCAAGAGTGCGAGGAGAGCGAGAGCTGCGACGCAACTCCAAACGCCGCGCCTTGCCATCTTGCCTTCTCCGACCTTTGATGTGGCCCGGCGAACATATCCCCCCTGTAATAGCGCACTTATAATACCAATAGAACCAATTAGGGCACCGTTCTGTTTATTGTTCCAGTCCATGACTGTGACCAAGGTGTCAGGATAAACGTGGTGATTGGATTGTTTTCGAGACTTACGATCGAAAGTTAAAAATGTAAGAGTGAACTCGACACCAGAGAACAGGCCAAGGAAGAGGAAGTGAACCCATTGAAGGGCTTTCAACAATTGAATTCGGTGCTCTACAGGGACCCTTGGTTGTTTCGGGTTCGAGGTACCGTTGGCCTTGCCATTTGCTGCTCCGTTTGTATGTCCATTGGCGTGGCCGTTCGATGTAGGAGTCTTGAATTGCGCACCCTTACCCCGAGTTTCGGGCAAGGCCATGATCAGGAAAATAGTTTCCGCGACCAGGAGAATCAAAGTTAGAATGGCAGGGACCGCATATACGTTCATTTCTAGACCCCAGAATATCCCAGAGGGAAGTGGTTTCGAAGCAAAATAGGCGCCAATAGGAGGACCGATGCAGAAACATATGGCAAAGGCTATTCCGACGTGTGCTAGAGCTTTTGACCGATTCTCGGGAGTTGTGACGTCCGACAGAATGGCACTATCAAAGCAACCTGTTATTTAAATATCGTGAGTTGACGAAACTGAGCGTACATTGCGAGTTGCACGTTCCCTTCACTGAGACCACCAACGACGCGAGATAGCATATATGTCGCGAAAGTCGTCGATTTGATCCATCTGAGCCGAAAGCGCGTTAGCATGCGCATTTTGAGTGCATCTCGCGGACGTACATGAGCGCTGAGAGGATATTTCCGAGCATTGTGAGGAGTAGAATTCGCTTGCGCCCATACTTGTCCGAGAGGGACCCGATTTTTGGGGAGACGAGGAATTGTAATGTTCTAGTGTACAGTTATAGTGTTATGCCACCACTGGAAAAAGGAACAACGCACGAGAATACGGAACCCATCAGACCACCTGTATGCAAGTCAGATCGACTTCATTGTAGATCTTTATTAACTCACCCAACAACACGACGTCCCATCTTTGAGAATGCTGAGTGGACTTGAATAGTGAACCTCGGATCTGCGAGATGAATACAAGTGTGCGCGCTAGGAAGCCAGAGGGATCGGATGATTCACGCTATCCGTAAGTTGGTGGTTAGAGGTCGAGAGCAAAGGACGCGTGCGATCCATACCAGTGTGTACCATTCTATTAGGCGAGGAAATAACGGTAGTGGGATGGTAAAAGCGAAAAGGTCAAGCACTAGAGAGAGAAAGACGATTGTTTCTACCTTGGCCATGGTGGTCAAGGAGCCCTGCGGAGAGACGGAGGTTGGGAAGTGGGTAGTATGGGCTCCGCTTGGGAGTTTAAAGTAAAAAGGCTAGCAGCACCCAGCCCATTACGGAAGTAGTGTACTCGGCGACACGTCGCTTAGATCTCCATTCGGTTTTCGATCGTCATAACGTGGGCGGGGAATAAGCATTTTACACACAACCCAATTTGTCGGGTAAAGCTACTTTTACAACCACACCCGGTATCTACGGGACTCGAACAACCGTGCTCTCATCTCTGCCGCGAATTGACCTATAACCACGCGCCTATTGGATCACCGTTCCACCTCTTTCTCTTCCCCTTCAGAGCCCCGGAATTTCTGGTCTTCGGAAGCTTGTGTGAGAGTCGTTTGGAACTGCGAACTAGTGTCTGCTTTGGTAATCTCACGCAGTGCCATGGTAGCGTATGACGCAGTTCCCAATGAAATCTCGACTTGCAGCGCCATGAATTTCCCGTCCTCCGTGATAACGGGTGGATCGAAGCCCAACAACTTATCTTCATCTGCTTGTGCAAGCGCGACATCTGGGTCTGTATAGCGCAGGACCTTCCAGGACAGAGACTTGGGAAGATGTAAAATAGCACGATACGACCCATGGAGTGTATATTCTCTGGATAGTTCTCAGGACACAAGACACGTCAGTTAGTGAACGACACGTACTTTTGTTTTCGCACGAAGTTGTCTGGATCCAACCCATCCATAGTCAGGAACTCTCGGTAGCGTTTTCCTAGGTCTCCGCCCGGGTAGGCAACATCGGTTCCCGGGAGCGGCATAACAACATCAAAGATGGTGTACTTGTCCAAGTCACTTTCTGTGAGAGTCTTGATACGGGGAGGTATGTAAGGGCGTTTCTTTTGGGGTGCCCGTGAAGACGTTCCTTCTGAACAAGAAAAAAAATCAGCTCAGTACAATGCCGCAATACACCTCCTTGGGTCTTACCACCATCCTCATCGTTGTCATCTTCTGGGCCTTCTACTTCCGCGTCGCGCTCGTCGTCTACGTCCATTCGATCGCTGGTCGTTGCCTCAAGAACGAGGTCGCCAACCACGGGTTTGTCTGTGCCGCATGTGCGAATGCGTTCCGAAACAATGGCATTCCAAACGTAGGATTGGTAGGCATGGACATACATCAAGCGAAGATTTCGTGGTATCTATAACAGGGTATTAATACTCGTGGAGGATCAGTTGAGTTGGACTCACTGTCGATAATGCACCCATGGCATTACGCGTTTCACCATTTTGCTTCTTATAGCTTTCGAGGATACACCGTTCTGCTACCACTCTTCTCGGCATAAGCTCAAGGGCCTTGTCCAAGTCCTGGTCAATTAACCAAGCATTTCGGGCTGCAAGCACATCAGGATGCTCTCCAGGACGTGTCTGCAGGATCAACGAAACTGCTTTGTGCCAATCTGATTGAAGCAGAGCCAGTCCAATAGCATGGGTTGGAACCGAAGCAGTTCCGAACCTTTGCATTCCTCGAATAGACGTGGGTCAAATAAAGAAAAGAAAAAAGCTACCTAAGAATAAACACACCATAGTAATTAATAAATCCCTTGTGTTTGAGGATATTCATGGAGGCATCCAATGTCTCTACTGAGTCGACCTTGACATTCCTGCGAAAGTAAATCAGCTCTGCCCTTCTAGACACAAACGCCCGCATACCTTAGTGTGATGACGAAGGAATTCCCCTTGAGCATACCCAGCTCTAAACCGGCTTTCCGATAGCGGAAGTCTGCAAGCCTTATACCCCGTTCACCGCGTTGCGATATCGCGTCTTGGTGTGATCGTCGTCCGACAGAATTTGCAGATTTCCAGACATCTTCGACAGCTTTGCTATGCCTTTTCAGCGCAACTCGCTGTACTGTCACGCCACGCTTGTCCTTGGTACCTGCTACAGAGAGGTCCTTTATGTTGACGTGCAGGGTGCGTGCTAGATGTCCGAGAGCATCCTGCGTGTCTCGATTGGTTTTCTGCATGGAAAAGTGGATAAATGGAGGATAGGTGCCTCGGGGTGCTTTATCTCCTGGAAATTGTCTTGGTTGTATTAAGGAACTCGTGGATTGTGCATGAACTCACCCCTACCAGACCCGCGACCACCTCTGCCGCCTCGACCACCACCACCACCACCACCGCGGCCACCTTGTTTAATCCAACGAATGGCTATCCTGGCGCCTTCATCCGATGCAAGAGACGTCGAATCCGTTTCGCTGTCAAGTTTCCCTCCGAAGAGTTCACGAATTGCCTGGTGCAGTGCAGTACGCTCTTCCTTGGAGTCCATTGGCTATCCAAAGTAAGAGGGACGATTGAGCGAAGTGAAGACAAGGGAGTTTCGTTGCACGAACATCCGATAACACCTTTCGCGTATCTTCCCTCCTCCCACCTTGACGTCCTTTACCTCCGCGTCCTTTTTTATTCCTATCAGGCTTTCCTGAATTCTCTTGGCCGTCCGGATCAGCGTTTGAAGTACTGGGTTCACCGGTTTCGGGTTTTGCAACACGTCCTCCCCAACCACCGTCACTAACGCGCGGTGGTTCTGGACCCTCGAGATACATTTGCTTCAACCGAGCTATCGGCTCTGACGAGAGGTATTTCGAAAGTCTCGTCGTAAGATGCTCTGGCCACGGTTCTTCCGGTGCTGAAGGTTCTTGTACCTCAGGCTCTGCAGCCTCTAAGATTTGTGGGATCTGTTCAGCTGAAGTCGTGGCGATGCCTTCAACCTCCTTCTTTTCCGGTCCGCTCTCTTGCCCAGCAATGGCCGACGAAGGGGTCGGATTTTTAGAATGCGAGTCTGGGATATCGATATGCTTCAGGTGGACAACATTGCCATCCTGATCAATTTCATTGACGAGAAAGTCAGTGAACCTAACCAAAATAATTAGAAACGATGACTGTCATGAAATAATCCGCACCTCTGTTTGATAATACCTTCTATTTTTCCAACTCCTCGACCAACGTATTCCGATATCCCTACGTCTGTCTCGAGAAACGCCAGAACTTCGCCTGCCTTGGCTTGTGGAAGCGGGATGCCCAACAGAGCATGACTCGGAGGCAACACATGTCCATGTTGCGGTGATTCCGGGTCGAGTTTTGGCCGCTTCAGATCGCGTTCAGCATCATCTTCTCCAGGGCCACGTTTTCCGTTATTCGTACTTTGGTCGACTTCCATATTGCAAAAGACCTTAGGCCTCAAGTGTTGGATGTCGCCGGAGACTTGCAGTCCAAAATCAAGGATTGATTAACTTCGATTTTTCCCCACACCTCCGATTTAGATCTAATCTTATCTGTAACCAGGACCATGTCCTCGCATCTTCAGTCATATGGCCAGAGAGCCCAAAACTTCACAAACCCAGCTGCAAAGTTGCTCTTGGAAACAATGGAACGCAAGAAATCCAACCTGGCCGTCAGCGTAGATGTCACAAAAACCAAAGATTTCCTCTCCATCATTGACACCGTTGGACCGTTCGTGTGTCTGATCAAGGCATGCTATTTTTCCTCGTCATCATAGGTATCACTAACATTACTTCGCAAGACCCACATAGATATCTTGGAGGACTTTGATCCCTCTCTCATAACCCAACTAAAGGAGCTTTCTCAAAAGCACAACTTCCTTATCTTCGAAGACCGCAAATTTGCGGACATTGGTATGAGTCGATGCAGTTCGCGAGGTCCTCATGAATAACTCGAGGATTCAAGGCAACACTGTTGCACTCCAGTACTCACGCGGAGTGCATAGGATCGCGGATTGGGCTCACATTACCAATGCACATGCTGTTCCTGGACCAGGAATTATCACTGGTCTTTCGTCGGTCGGACTTCCCCTAGGACGGGGGCTACTTCTGCTCGCCGAGATGAGCACAAAGGGGAGTCTCGCAACTGGGGCTTATACAGATGCTACCCTGCGCATGGCTGAAAACAATCGGGATTTTGTTGTCGGTTTTGTTGCCCAGCAGCGCATGGGGGGACATCACGAAGACTTCCTTGTCCTAACTCCTGGGGTGGGCTTGGATTCAAAAGGCGACGGCATGGGTCAACAATACCGGACGCCGCGAGAAGTTATACTCGATTCCGCATGTGATGTTATCATCGTCGGCAGGGGGATATACGGTGGTGATACTGCTGAATCGGTCCGAGCACAAGCACAGCGCTATCAGGATGCGGGTTGGAGTTCGTATTTAGAACGTATTTCACTACCATAACATATTACCACAATCGCAGTTGATACTAGAGTACACTCCAACACTATACACCGAACAAGAGGACGGTTCAATCCATTCGTATTACTTTTCAGTTTTGCAAATCTTTTCATCCTCTGTGTCTTGATTTGTAGGAGAAGCCGTGACGATTGCCTTCACCTTTTCGGTGAGACAAGGAGTAGTCGATTGAGACACTGGATTCATGGTATCTGGGGCTGGGTCATCGGGGGCCCCTGGAAGCTCTCCTGCTAGAACAACTCGCAGGCGTTCTTCCACTTCTTGTTTACGCTTCGTCTTCTCACCGCCGCGCCATATGAGGACTGCTGCCGTGATACCGCAGAGAAAGCAGCATGGAATCAAGGTCAAGACAGCCCAAGGTGGACGTTGAAACCTAGTCCAGTGTAGGCAATAATACTGGGGCAAAGAAAAGAGCGTCATACCGGTCAAATCCCCACATAACGCCGCAGAGAATAATCTAAAGACGCGCAGTGAGTTATGAAGATGAGAAGGAAGTGAATGAATACCTGAAAAAAAGAATTTCCATCGTTGAAAAGACAAATTAAAAGGGCCGTGCTAATGTTCAAAATTGATATAAGTCTGTCCAAGCGTGTTACTGGAGTGCTCACTTGATAGGAAAAGCCTATAAAAGCTTGATTATACTGCATATAAAAGTGCATGTTGCCCACTTACGCGATGTGTTTCGGAACCATGCGACCGGTACCACGTTTGATGATTTTGGAATTGTACTTGTTCTAAAGGGTGGTAAGGATGCTTAATTCAAAAGAAGGATAAGGGCACGGACGATAATGGAGGTCTTCCTGCTCTTCATCCGTTAGAACATGGACATAATTTGGGTCATATATGGGGTTTGGCAGGTCATCCTGATCCAGCAATTCTGGCAGACCCGCCTTAGCCCGCAATTGCTTTGTCTTATATTTGTAGTGCCATATTTTGCGGACTCCTGAGGACGGTTCAGGCTCGCTCAAGCTGGAAGAAAGGTACATCACATACGATATGTATCAAGAATCCGGGTGGGGATCAGTCCAATACCGGTGAGGGTGAATAATCCTGTGTTGAAGTTGAGAAAGTGCAACCACGGAGAGAGAGATTTCGTACCATTCGTAACCTGGGAGCTAACTTCGATCCAGAAGCCCTGTAAGTTCGGATTGTGAAAGTTGATAATCTTGGCTATGAAAATAACAATAGCGGCACCCCAAAACACTGCTCGCCAGGTAAAACTCTGACAGCGCATATAACGCGAGTAACCATACCGACAAGGAAACCATAAATAGCTGTAATAACCTGAGCTTTTGTCAGATACCTTCCTTTGAAGTGGGAGACGTCTTACACCCATTGCTATATGCACCAATTAATTTATTGTAAAGAAAGGGACCAAGGGACTCACGAGTTTTCAGAAAAGACCAAATGCCCATCAGCGTTCGCCTAACCTTGGAAGGTCGCATCAAGACATCCTCTACGTGTCTATCGAGTGAGTCTTCGAATTGTTCCGCGTCCCTCCCGCCCTCGATAAGCTGATCCATGTGTTCAGACGAAGCGAGGGGGGAGAGAACAAGGACTGGTTTTCGGGAATACCAGGACATTGGAGGGCTGATCGACTGATAAGTGCGTCAGGAATGAACTCGAAAAAACGATATCACATGAGTATAGAATTGGCTGCGTTCGTGAGACTGGACACAGTCGAAACTTGTGGGTCTAGAGGATGAGGCTGTGAGTGCGGTTAAGCAGTCCAGAAATGGCGACCATACCAATGACGTCCAAATGTTCAACAACATCATCATGATGTTCCTGACTGCCGTCCACACCCCTCTCTGAGCGAGGGAGGCTAAGTGCACTACCAATCAGCCCCGGCTCTCCCTCAGAGCGCAGTACTATGTCGACTTGAGAGCCTTCCATTGTCGTAAGTCCAACACTCGACCCCCGGGTATCAGATCGCGTGGTCCCGGAGAAGAAGCGAGGTCCATCATGAAGTCGTGACGAGCGTCGAGAGTTTCGTCGAGTGCAGTGAGAATGGACTCGACTGACCGTCTGGGCGCGTGGCTTTGGTCGAGGGACACTTGAGCCCCCGGCGACAGCCTGAATCGCAGGCAGGGAACGCTGGGGCCTCGGGCCATCCTGTGACGATTCCGAGGCCTGAGGTGTAGCCGAGTTAAAGATAGCAGCTAGCGACGGAGGGGCATTGTCTAGCAATAATCTGTCTCGACTCCACGAGGAAGGCGTGTGCTTCACTCTGATGGAAGGCATGCAAGTGGGGGGAAAGAAAAGAGTTTGGGTTGGATAACTTGGAATATATGCACGCCAATCCCAGATCCGGTGATTAATTATGTAACCGGAGCATAGATTAATGATGTCATTGGGTGGAAAGCACAAAGATAATAATTTATGTAAAAAATGAATGCATTCACTTTCTCGAATGAGAACTTGAACGGCGAGAACCATCAATTGTCAGTAGACCGTCGTGGCGGGTTCGTGGTGTTCTGATATGTCACTGTCACTGATGGCTCGTCCTATGTTAGAACAGCGGGACTTACAACGGATCCAGAGGCCTCGCTTTGGCCTGCGACAAGTGGAGAAGTCCGTTTAAACAGGCTGCGCATCCTCTTTCGCTTCGGCTGGGGGTCTTGTGGATCTGGCTCTGCTTGGTCGGGGTCTGCTGGCATTGAGGGAAGTGGAATTGACGCTGCAGGTGATGGGCTTTCGGTTTTACTGGTCTTCAACGGCAGTTTCCTCCAACCTTTATGACGTGTCGGTGGAGTAGAACTGCCTTCTTCAGTGCCCTGCGAAGGAGTGATACGTGCGCGGGCCACATTGGCAGGGTCAGTGTCGGGGAATACCCCTCCTTTAATCCATTTTGTTTTAGAGATAAGTTCACGGGCAACTGGGATGACTGGAATCAAGGGTTGGTGGAATGCCATCTTGACCCAACCACGCCAGTTCAGGTTGGAAGGGATGAACTGATTGACCAGTTCCTCGAACTGATTTTGCGACGAAATAAACGACAGGAAATACATGCGCAGGTGAAGACTTACACTCCAGGTTTGATTACGGTATTCCAAGTCCCTCGTCCTGATTTTAGCATCGCGGCATTCGAAGGAACCTTCTTTGGCGACGCTAAGGAGTAGATGCAGGCTAAAGGGGATGAGTTATCTTCACCTCAAGCGCGAAGGAGTCTGACGTACCTAGAAATTTTGACAAATACGAAACTCTTTTGAGAGGAACGAGTCTTCATTTCTTTAGCATCTCCAGCTTTCTTCTGGGCTCGTTTGGTAGGTTTTCCCTCAGGAGCGCTACTTGGAACTGGAGGTTGGTTTAAGTTGTCCGTGGAGCGGTTTCGCAGAAGGGCGGGTGTTTGCAAGAAACCCGCCGTGGCCCGCAGGTCGGTGAACGAACGGGACACCCCCAGTCTTCGCAAGGACGGCACGGGAACAGATAGAGCGTCTTGGGTTGGCATATCCGATACATCGTGGAGAGCCCGAGGTGAGTCAAGGGAAGCGCGTGTGGGCGTCAGAGGTCTCATTTGCAACACGGTTGGAGAGGCAGGACCGTTAATTGGTGACTCCAGTTGGGATTCTTCCAGTGTTTTACGGCGGTTCTTTCTTGCAGGCCACACATATTCCATGATCCTGCGCCCCACGCGAGCATCAATTTGCAGACGGAATGGATGGAGTTCTAGCTCAAAGGTTTGGTATATGGTAATGCCGCCAACAGGTGCTAATACTACCCAATGAGCCAGCAAGAATAGTTTTTTCTGAAGGCATCGTCGAGCATATACTTCGAGATTAAAGTCATGGCACTTACCTTCATGAGGGGGTGGTTCTGGGGTTCGCTGTGCTTTGACAGTATCTCTGGCCAGAAGGCCTGCTGAGACCCATCAAAGGCTTGCATGTCACCAACCTCTAAATTATTCGCGGTGGAGCTATCTTGGCGTGAAAGCCAGTAGAAATGTATCCTCTGGACAACGAGTTTTGCCAGCAGGTCTGGTCGCTCATCCAGCATGTGCCAGGATATCTCGGAGGAAGAGGCATGCAAAAGCAGTGCAGATCTCTGGTTTGTATTACCATCGTAACGGTCTTGAGCCAGCTTGATAGCATCGAATATAAGGCTAAGTTCTTCTGACAGCAGATATATGTGCGCTTTAAGCTTCAGAAGTTCCAGTCGACCTGTTTCTTCGACTTTGTGGTGATAAATTTCGGCGTTCCTCTCAGTTTCCATAGCACTACGCAGCCGGCTCTGGAGATCAGCCACAACGGCAGCAGCGGAACCCAGGTCGGTGAAGTCGTATGTGAATAGCAATGTTTCGAGCTTGTCGAGTCGCGTTTTATGGGTTGCATCCGAAAATAATAGTAATTTGGTTACAACTTGCGAAATGGTGTGGAAGTGATCGTCGTTGGCCGTCACCGTAAACTTCGGAACGTGGATTCTAATTAAGTCCTAAAGCAAATGTTTCAAAACACCTGGAACGTAGGATGCAGGGGTCACTTACTGTTTGGTCGTTGAGATGGGTCTGGTGCTCAATGCTAGTTCTATCTGTGGACGGACGTGCAAGGGTAGATGTAACCTTATTGCGCAAACGAAGGCGATTGAATTTGTCGTAATGGAAGGTTGCATGAGTTTGTGGAACGATGCGATTGAATTCCTGACTTTCACATCGATAGTCGATTAATACTTCGAGAGGGACGCATGGGTCGGAACACTGAGGACGCGCTGGGGCAAATGTTTGGAGGCCAGAGAGTGAGGTGTATGTTCTTAGGAGAGTCAGTTCCCCGTCAGCATCGAGGGACTAAAGCTTACCGAGACATGATCTTTCCACTGATGGGGTCGTCCAAGTTGGTATTGTCCATTATTCCGTACGACTGGACCTTCGTCAAGATGGCAGCTACGACACAGGCCTTGCCATTTGGTTCTCCACGCATGACAATTTGCGGATTGAGCAGTAGACAGCAGTGAGCTTTGCGGACGGATATCCCTTCCGACCACCCGCGGAACGGGTCCATGCTGTCAAACAATGGGGCAGGTCTTGGCATCGATTCAGTTGACGACTTTGGGGTGTCCACTTTGAGTAGCCGACGGATTGCAGACGCAGCCATTTGCGCAGGGTCGGTCGAGTGTCGACTTCCCTCTTCGTGCTGCAACCACTCACTGCTCAAAGAAACCTTCGCCTGATCTCTGATGAACTTGACCGCACTGTCCGAGGATCAGAATACGGGAAATCTCACTTATTCAAACATACCGGGTGGCCATATGATACTCTAGACCTTTCCTTGTTCGAGAACAGTAGTAGTATTGCATCATAATCTGACAGGAATCACGTTAGGAGGCCCAGTACATAAAGTGTAAGAGGTGCTTACATCGCGGATTGCACTGTCCATGAAGATTTTCAAACCGTGTATATGATACACATTCTCGAACTCGGCCCATTCATCAGGAGAGATCGTTTCGGAGGGCAGATGATATTGGGAAGTGCTCGCGGAACTTGCGGAAGCAGGATCTTGAAGAAAGGATAGATATTCTTCCAACAGTGCAACCATGTTCCTGAGTGAACCTGAATTGTGCACCTATGTCCAGGTCAACAACGAGTCGTCCTTCGTCGAGGTAAAATTACCTCTGGTTCTTCTGTCTTAATTAGGTTGTTCAGTTCGTCTATCCTCTTGGACGTAAGGCGGATCTGGGTCTCCAGAGCGGCTACGAGGAGTCAGCGGGTGTAAGGAGAAACAATTCTACACTTACTTGGCTCTTCACCAAGGAGGCAGGCATGGGAGTTTTCAATTCCGAATTTACTGACCAAGTATGCATCACGATAACGAGCCGTATTGCGCTTGAAATAAGTGAATTGAGGCCATTGGGCAAGCGGCAGGAGGTGTATTGTAGGCGGGACGGGGCAGGTCCAAGTAAGCTCTACAAAGTCATCAGGATCGTACCATATTGAGCCTAGATCTGTTGTTGCTAGATTGTCCCGTTTCCTGTAGTTGCTTCTTTGGGGAGAGGATTGGACTTGCACATCACGTTTGAGGGGTTCCTGGAAAATTGCATACATCGTACGGATATCGGCCCCTTTCAGGACGACCTCTGCTGCGTAGAATCCCTTGTGGCGGACAGGTTTCGAATCTTTCCCCTTATTGGGCCCTTCTGTTTGACGAGTCTCTTCATCACGCTGGTGGAGATCGGCCTGGAAGTGGTCAATAAGGCCTTTCACTCCAATCCAAGGTGTAATGCCATCCGTCCATGCTAACGACAGTCAGAGATCGAATTATTTCGCTCCCGTGTACTCACTATCTCTCGATTCGTCCATATATGCATGAAGGAGGAATAATTCTGGTATGATGATACGGTATTTGAGGGTGGCTAAATGTCGACCTAGTTTCGGACTCGTTGGTCGGGCAGCCGGGTATAGCGAGCCTTGTCGTGTGGGCAGCGAGAGCACATTATTGAACAAAGACCACCACGACCAGAAATGTGTGAAGGTCATTGGCGTGAGATGAAGACTACTCGTGCGAGATTGATGTCGTCGAGGTGCTATTGCAGATGTCAAAGATATCGAAAGGTGGATGAAGTCTGAGCGAAAGCCATTGTATGAATCTTCATGACTCTGTCGGTGGGTCAGCTCGAAGTGTGCCCCGAGAAAGTATGAACCATACTCTAGGAGCGGGTACGCTCGATTTCCGCTCTGGTCGGATGTCAAAGTGTGGGCGAGATGTAAAATGTCGGCAGTTTCGATAGAATGCTTGACCTGTGCATTTCAGACACTCATCCCCACAGGCCCTCTCTAACACGACTCCGATACCGAAGCGAACCCCAGCTTGGAGTTTTCCGCAAATTTTCTGATATGGGAGGGCCTCAGATGGTTGGTGTCGCTGAGTATTTGCCGTGATACGTTCGAGGCTATGAAACGGTGAGAATCGGCAATCCATGAACGAGAATGCTTACTCTGGAATGGCAATGATCATCGACTGACTCGTGAGCTGAGCGAATTCACCTGCATCGTTCTCGCCATTGAGGACCAAATTAGGGCTTCCCTTCCATGCTAAAACAAACCCAGCCCCTTCGCCATCGACACAATAGGGATCGCGAGATCCTGGTTCTATGAGACGAGATTCCTCTCCAAACTAAGAGCAAGCATACCTTTCATATAATAACGAACTTCCCCTGCGAAAGAAATCTTAATGGATCCGTGAAGCACGAGACGCATCTAATTTAATGGCATGATAAATCACGAGGAAAGTTGATAGCATGGGAACTGACCTTGTCCCAAAATCCAAGTGGTGGAGAAGAGTCCAGAGGAGGTGGCGTCAACGACTCGATTACTCGCATAAGATCGTGGGTTGCCGGACCGTAGCTGACACACCAGGAGAACGTGGTAACACCACTACCAGTGACTCGCATGACAGGATTACCATAAGTCTTGACTGGCATTGTGGTTTTGGGTACCAAGATTGATAACGGTGCAACCCCGTAGACACCGTCATTTTGTTCAAGGATGGGACACGAGTGCCAATCCACCGATGAACCGTCACCCACCTCCTCCGCTACGACAATGTCAGAAGTAAATTCCAGGCCAGGAAACGCAGGATCCTCGTGATAGGGAACATTAAAAAGTGGCAATGGGTAATCCCGGAGGGTTGCTTGCAATGATCCAAGAGTAAGATCCAGGTGGAATGGGACCAGAAGGGAGAATTGGGTATCCCGGGGTAAACCTGAGCCATGATCGTAGAGAAAGTCTGGGAGCTTATCCAACTTGAACGAAGGTTGTGCCACATGGACATACAGGTTAAAGAAAACGAGACGGACAAGTGGTGCAACCCGGGGGATGGGCCGAACGCGTACGAGGTCTTCGATAGCAGCAGCCTCGGGGGACAAAGGTGGCGCACGAAACTTGCGTGCAATCACATCTTCGGCAGTTGCAGACTTCTCGCGCAAAGTATCCAGCCTGAGAGCATAATCCAGGGCGTGAACACCATTAAGTCGTTGCCTAGCGTCTTCGATGGAGACCGTGTGCTTCGCAGTGAAGTTGTAGTCATTATCGTTCTGTTCGGACCCCGTGGACGACTCTTGTTCGACCTTCGATATGGCTGCAACCTTTGCTGAAAAAGCTGCTTCCCGCTCTATCCGTTGCAGGACAGCACTTGCTCCAGTTCTCCAGATATGTCCTAACTTGGTTTCGAAATCATCGTCGGATGCATCTACGGACAGGATATTGAATTGGCAGGTGATATTCGGAATTTGCTTCGGTGGTTCGGCTGAAGGTGTCGGCATTGGCGATAGAGACCCGATTCTGTGAATGCCGACCAGATGCCTAATTGCTTTGAGCGTGACGGAGATGTCGAATATTAGATTGGCAGGGACATAGCCAGATGGGATATGGAGGCGAGCACTATCACCATCCACAGAAATGGACAATGGCTGCGATGAATGAGAGATGGACAATTTTACCGAGTTTACAGCCAATAATTCCCCCCAAGGCTCCTCCGGCTGTTCTGGCATCTGGACCCAGGCCACCAATCTGTCCCAGTGGATCCAGGAAGGGGCGTCAGATGTCTGAATGACCTTGACGGAGACGAACCGCATGACGAGCCTTTCCTTTGGAAGCGTCCAGTCAATTTGAACCGTTGGTATCGCTCCTTCGAAGCGGTAGCGAAATTGCCTTGTAGATTTCGTTTTGGGCGTGCGGGGGAGGATGCCCTGGATGCCCCTCAACGCGAGCATGACATCATATACATGAGATGTCTTGAAGCGATACCAGATATAAGGAACCTTCAAGGACACCTCCAAGATCGTGTGAGGGCTTGGACCTTCAGGATTGTTCGGAAGTCGATTTACACGGAACTCTAGAAGAACCTTTGGGACACGTAGAAATTCTTGTGGTATGAATCGAGGAGCGTCACGCTCAGCTATCAGCGGATCATCTGGCTCCAAACGCGTCGATACAGCGCTTCGAATCACAAAACCAAAAAGAGAGACTTTGCAGTCGCTGGTGGGCCTTTGTGGCTCAACTTCAAACTTTGGCGCAAAGATGGCACGCTCCGGCAGGTGAAGCTGTTGTCGCCAGCGAGCATTTCTATCCGTGTCGTCCCTCTTTTCGGTGGGGAGTTGATGTGTGGCATACTGGAACAGAATCCCAGTTCGAACCGCTAATCCCCGAGACAATTCCATTGTATCCGCCGGATTCAAATCCGGGGAAGTGATATAGACCACCGAACGAGGTAGCGCGAATGCAAGGGAGAGGCGAATTGAAGAAGTATCCCGGCGAGGTTCTCGTTCGGGTTTGGGGTCGCTTTTAAAGCGAGAAGACAAGACGCCAAGTACTGACAATGTCACTGGATGCCAAAGCTCAACGCATAGCGCATCCGAGGACCCATGTAGATCAAGGTTGAGAGTGGACAGGTCAAGGGTGGGGAAATGTTCATCGTTATCAACAGGACATGTTAGAAAAGCGCCTTCACCGCTGATGCCAAAGGATTCGAGGGAGATCAGAGCCGGATCTTCCAAGAGAGCCGTATACGGTGGATCAGATACATCAGGACTATTCAATCTCGTGGGTGTCCGTCGTGCATGCACAAAAATGGGCTCCAAGTGCACCGAGAGTGTGAAGCCGAGTTGTGCTGGAATATGACCAGCCAAAGTAGGTGAAGAGGTCGCAGGCTTGTATGTGGAACCGGAATTAACCACGATGCCACCAGTTCGCAAGTCTACCAGGTGACGCTCGGCATCAGCCTCTACGTCAGTATAGACCTGTGCTGTGATAGAGTCACAAGCAAATTCGATGGTGAATCGAGGGGCCCTTGGCTGAAATGGTGGCTTCAACTGAGGACTCGATGGGACCTCCTTGGCGGGGAACAGGCTTTTTAAGCGGTCTAACTGATCGAGCGAACATGACCAGTTGACTGCATCTAGTGTGACTTGGATGGCCAAAAATGGTGCATTGAGGTCGCCGTGCAAAAAAGTAGCTGGCTTGAGCCAAGGATCTGGCCACTGTGAAGCAAATATATGGACCGCTAATGGTTGCAGGAACAAAAGCTGAGCGGGAGGCGCCAAAGATCCCTCCTTTCGGTGGGTGATTGAGAGGTGTTCGAGCTGAAAATGCACCGAATATGCATCGGAATCAAAAGATTCAGTGTGCTGCACTCGACCCATCCAATGATTGTAAAGAGGGCAAGTAGCGGGTGTGCTCAGACAAACAGCGGACGAGATTCCCTGCGCCGAGATGTCATACTCGTCCAGAGAGCTACCTCGACCAGAAAGAGTAATAGTAGCAATGTTGAGACGACAAGACTTGAGAATCGATAGAAGGCTCTAGGGTCAAGGTCAATGAGAGTCAAGAGCATCAAGGGGATCTGTGCCATACGGTCTGTGTGGTGTCTTTGAGTCGAGTAGTAGGTCGCAAATGGTAACGAGAACGCCTGCGGATTCCAGACTAGAAAAATGTCAATAGGTGATCGTCAACGAAGGGGAAGACTTTACAGAAAATACTCCCAGCAGTGGAGATGTTGGTAGCTTGGTATGTTCCATAACGGGGAACGCGAGCATATTGGGATCCGGGGAAATTGGTGACTGCGTAAACATAGGGGAAAATGGTTCGGTTGCTGTGAGAGGTGGGACTAGCAGGCTGTCCCTCGCGGAAATCCGGAGATCGACACCGGTCAGCTTTGGCTTAAGAGCATCCCATTTTTGAACGAGGTTATACAACCCGTCTAGTTTCACAGAACAATCACCCAAGGTCAGATTCAATTGTAGGCTATGCTTGTTAACAGTGCCTTCTCTGGGATTGAAACGAGCTGATGCTTGGAAGGCAATATCTCCAGGAATGCTCAGGAAGCACATCTTTTCAACGCCCACTAAACCTATTGCGTCAGTAAATGATCGAGGAGAGTAAATGAGGCGTACGGTGAGATGCCCAAGGTGGCATGGAACCCATGAGGCCACCGACTGTCAATGTCACCGAGCCATTGACCTCAGTACTGCCCCAAGCCCTATCAAGAGACCTGCGAAATCCTGCACCAAGCCGTTTCCTCCAAGCAGCTACTCCATACAAATGCGGCGTGGAGGATAGTTTTCCTAGTGGTTCGTTTTCTCGGTGTTTATCAGGAGAGGCAAGTTGTATGAAATCCAAGGACATATGCAAATGAATCTTCTGAGCAGCAACCTCAACCCCTGGCAAGCTGGTGGGCGAAATGGTCGTGTTGTAAAGTTCGAAGGTCAAGGCGTCCGCAATGATAGGCAACCACCTGATCAGGATGTGGAGACAGTACACAACAACGCTCCTGAAAACGGGACGAAGCAATGGCTCCACCAACGCAAAAACACCGGACAGGAGGGACCAAAGGCGGTGGGCCATTGGAGAAGGCGCGAAATCGGCCAGGGTTAACCCTCGTGCATGCCTGCGAGCAGGCGCAGTACGGGTTGGTATTGGTGCGATATCGACATCGAGTGAAAATCCTTGAACCTTGATATTCATGCGTCTCGACCGCCACGCATACGAAATCCGGTCAACTTTCCATATTTGTGAACCCCGACGAATGTACAACCCTCGGATGGACCGAAAGCTAACACTCTTGATTCGAATATGTTTCGATAGGAGAGAGATGGCCCAGGGGAAAAGGTACGTCCGCAATAGCAAAGAGAGTGTGGCGACTCGAACTATCCAGATAAGAATGGAAGCCCACCAATTGTGTTGAGGGGTTTGAAGCAGAAGGGCATGGAAGAAGCTGGCGAATGAATGGAGGTAACGAGGGGCCATATACTACAAAAAATTAAGCTTAGGAGAGGGAGCAACTCGACATTCAACCCACAGTTGTTCGACGCGATATGGTACGGTCACCGTATTCACACCCTTGCAACTAGTTCCAGGTAAGACGCGGCGAAGATTATGGCAGAATCCCGTCCAGAGGTACTAGATGTACGGTCTAATTCATGGAGGAGGTGTTGGAAAACAAGATGAGAGTGAATAACAGGGAGTCCAAAAGGGTGTTGCTTCAATTTGGAAATGAAGACATCACATGCCGCACACGCCATTCAATTACGGCAACCTCTGCACATCTTGGCAGGGTCCATCCACAAATGAAATCGAGGTCAGTGATTGAAAAGAGCTTGACAGATATATGTACAATGAGGTCTACAGGTCTACCATACTCAAGACGGAGACTGGTAAACTATTACTCCTCCTCCATGTCCAGGACACTGGATTATCCGTGAGAGATCGTTGTGGAAATCGTAACAGCTCAAACTTACCACTCTTCAGAATTTGATTCTGCAGGCTTGTACGCTGAGAAGGTAAAGGAAGAGGTACCAACGAACCGACCGGGGTTGAAGACATGGCAGCCGGTGTATGTAATCTTGAACCTATCGTATTTATCCGCCAGGACGACCTTGGAGAGTTTATCGTCGAGTGGGCTTGAAAGATGTGTCATGAAAACTTACTACTGTGGGTAAAGGGTACAGTCTCAAGGCGTGGTCGTAATCCGACAAGACCGGTTGGATATTGATCGTGAATGGACTGAGATGACTCTGATCAAGGATCGATTGCACGAGCTGGAAGGTCAATGAGCTACCTAGAGAAAAACTCGAGCAGTTCGACCTACAAACCGCTTGAGATCGTCGCTCCGTGCATCTGGTTTTACGCCAACGATGTTACGAAGCATCCTGGACATCGTATCTTCTCTGAAGACAACGATCTCCTGGTTAAAGAATTTGATGCGGCACGGGTTGCTGGCGAGGTGCAATTTGGGTATTTTTGTTCTGAGACGAGAAGTAAATGACGACATCAGGTGCATCCTCGGAAGTGTTGAGTTGACAGTTGGGTCCAGCGGTCCTGGAACAAGAACGAAATGTGTGTACCGTGTGATGAGAGGGTATGAGGCGACTAGGTCCGCTAAAGCGTCAAAACTCTCTAAAGCATTTGGTACTCAGTATAGCTCTATTCGACATTGTCAAGACCTACCTTGGTACCGCTGTAGGTCACGGCTTTCGCCATGCACCAGCGAATGTGTGGTGAAATTCCCGCATAGTACGATAAGTTTGGGAATGAAGCTATTGTCGATGCAATTGTCAAACAATTTTTGTAGACCAGAGAGTGTTTGAGGGTGGTCCAGCCAAACATCCGAAAGGAAGAAAAAGTGGAGGTCTGGAAGTTCATTCCGGACTCGGAGAGCAAATTGTGTCTGACAGTGTCAATGCAGGGCCCACAAGCGAAAAGGTCAGCTTACATCCTCCATCAGTGATGTGGAACCTTTCCCAAGGAAGTCAATGTGGCCATAAATTGACCTAGACGACATTGAATATGCGCCACGAAGAGCAATTTCTTCGAAATACCTTGAAACCTCGCGAGGCTCACAAGGCGGTTGCCCAATAGCGATGATTTCTAGTGAAGCATCTTCCGTATACTCTCCTTCTACGAGGGCAAAGCAACCTTCCGTGAACAGGCCATCACCTGGTTCATCCTGACATACTTATTGTCTTGTCTGAAAAAGTTTGCAATGGTAGATATAGGTTCTCACCAGTTTAGAAAAATCCAAAGTCACACTCCCATCCGCGTCTTCAATGCATAATTTTCCTTCTTTGTTATGAGCCAACATGCCAAGAAGGAGAAACCGATCTCCTGGACGACCGAGGAGTTGCTTAGTCGATTTCAACTGATTCAAGTTGAGGGCCTGCATTGCGTATATAATGAAACACAGACGTACCGTAACCAGGCGCTCACGATCGCGAGAGGGTAGAGTAGAAGGAGCGAAGTGCTCATTTCGTAGAATGCATTGTCGAATAATATTCAAACGATCACGGACGGCCATAACGCGAGATTCCGGTGACCCCGACATTGTCAAAGGTGCAGTTGCTCTAGTCATTCGTGTCAAAATTTACCACACGAAAACACGATAACCACACCTTTCGAAGGTACCGCGTTCATGAGACCAGTGCCAGCGAGGCATGTCGAAAGCGTCAACGAAGTACAAGTGACTCTCTGGATCGATTATATCCCTCTCAACTGCAGATCTTTCGCCAGACTCTTGGAGGGTCTGGTACACTCTCTGGAGGATCTCCAGAGAAACTTTCATGGAAGCATCTATAAACATGGATCATAAACGACACCATTCTCAGTGTGCTGGACATACCGTCTTGCTTGTTGTACTCTTTTGCTAGAGTCTCCATGCTGTGTTCAACCTCCTCATCCGAAATTTCGTGGTTATCCAGAATTCCCTCCAGAAACTCGATTGCATCGGGAGAAAGAGAGTAACTATACTTCCGAAAGACCTGTAAGGTGATTAGAAGTGCTTCATAGTCTCATATTCTTGACAAAATACCTTTAGAATCGTCCGCTTGCGAATATCCATGGTCAGAGGATGCGTGGAGTGGAAGGACGCGTTTACCATCAGGACGCGTCTTGTAATGGTGTGACAATTGCCTTTCTTGGCCATCTGAGCACCTTGCTCTGACACTTATTACTTCGACTTGGACCACTATACCTACACCAACCCAATAATGTTCGCAACCTTGGACATTGACATAAGACCAGGATCCGGCCTGGGCATGTTCGAAATCGGTAGAAGCAGCGTGGTTTTTTCCATCCAAACTCGCTGCTCATAAATTGCTGTACGCAGGTTCATCCTTATGGACAGTCTTGGATACCCTTCGTCGTTTCCAGCATGCGTTCCCCCACGTAGAGGTCAAATATGACCCAGATGTCTCAGCGACAACACCTATAGTCC
This sequence comes from Pluteus cervinus, assembly GCA_004369065.1. Taxonomy (NCBI): domain Eukaryota; kingdom Fungi; phylum Basidiomycota; class Agaricomycetes; order Agaricales; family Pluteaceae; genus Pluteus; species Pluteus cervinus. The sequence continues at coordinate 148,870 of ML208261.1, forward strand.
TGCATATCCGCCCACACCTCGATCTACTGTTTTCCGGCATTCACCAGAGACTGCACACGATATGTGTGCGCAAATTGCGAGACCCGCATCCTCCTTTGACCTTGAAATATAAAGACACTATATTATCATCACCCGAGGTCTTCTTACGTCGAGTCGATGTCAGACGAACGTTTGGTCCCACATACCCAGGTGATGACTTACGATATCCCGGGCTGTGGTTTAGTTTCGAGGAAGACGGTATGGGAGACGGTATGAAGGGTGGTGCAGATGATAAAATGCAAGAGGTGAAACGGGTACTAGTGTCCCAGAAGGACAACGACGGCAAAAATCGAGATGCGCTCGACGAGGTCGCAGAATGCCCAGCTATGCAGAACGACCTGTCACTTGCCGTGGTCAAGGTCAGCAGAGCCTACTCGTTTGCCGAACCATATTTCATGGAAAGGGGAACAGGTCCATGATGGTGTAACCTTGCATTTTTACTCGTCTTCAGAGGCGATCCACGTTCAACTGGGGCGAACAACAGCGCAAGACCTAAACCTCGACCTTGGTCCTCCTTTACGAGTCCACTACAAGGAAGACGAACGTATGGCGATTCATTCACAGTCTGCACCGTTCTCAGAGGAAGAATCTGACTGTATGTCATCCAAACAACCGTTATATCATACTCATGGGTTTCCCAGACTTCTACAACTACTTCCAGCATGGTATCGATTTTCTAATATCTGGTAGGACCCATACAGTCAAGAAGATTATCCTTCACACCAATGTGGTTCGTAGTTGTTGAGATCTCATGATATTTTTACTCATTTCTTGCAGCCCGGAACCCCCCTATTCCAACGATATAAGCGATGTAACTGGGAAATAGAGGGCTTACCGGAAGATGACGAGGATGGTGGGTTGCAGCATTGGTTATTTCGCCTCAACTAAAGAAATCATTCTCCAGATACGCCTCCACGAAAAAGATTCTACGACAGGGTACGGTCCCCACTCCTTTCTGTGCATTTATTTCACTGACACGCACTTTAAGTTTGAGACTATCAGTCATTTTCTCAGCCCACACGAACCGCCTCCATCGATGAGCTTGGATAGGACAGACGACGAGGAGAATGTCACGCTACCAAGTTCTGCGACACGTCGTAAGTGCTCATATTTCCGTATTATTTGTGTAACGTTACCCATACCCTGTCCAGTGTACGGGTATGATGGCATTATATTAGAGGTTACAGAGTCATCTCAAGTTGTGGCAGTCGTGCTCTTCTGATGACGGTTTGGCATATATACTGTAATAGCAATGTGACAACAGGATATGTATGAAATAGATAACACAGGTCCATTACGGTCGAGCTGACAAGCTGGAGGTCGACGGTAGTGCCATTGAAGAAGTCAACGGGGTTTTGAGTTTTGGCTTGCGTTTCGGCTCGTTGACGATATACCAACGAACGAGATCCAGTGTCGCGATTGCGTCTTCAAGGGAAGAATGACCTACGGTTCCGCCACCACTCTGAATAGTCTTGCCAAGATGTTCACGAACCCTGCACGCACAGTCAGATAGAGATAAGAATACGCTTGGAGAGATCGTACAAGTCTCTGAGAGCCCGTCGGTACGGTGGACCAGCACGGTGTGGAAAGAGGATGGCAGTATCAACGCATTTATGGTGGATTATCCGGAGTGTCTTCAAGTCATTATCCAAAGCATGTCCAATGATGATCGTGTTGGAGTCGATATACGAGTCCAAGGCTTTCCGGATGGACTCCAGGGAGAGTATTGCCTTGGCGTGCTCTTCCTCCGTTATGCCAGAAAATCGCGTCAAATAATCACTTGGAGAAGTTTGTCAGACTTGGAAGCCATCCAACAAGGGATAACATACATGACTTCAACACCTTCGTCCATACGAACCAGTTGGTCAAACACCTCCTTACCTGCACCATCGACGACAGAAACACGGGCCACTCTCGACCCGCCAGTCGTAGAAATCATCTCACAGTCGAGTGCGACGATATCCAGTATGGTTCTCACCGGTGTAGAGCTAGACCGGAGGAAAGAGAAGGGATGACGAGAGTGGAGGTCTTCTGGCTTGGACTCGTAGAAAGTGTGGGGTCCTCGACTACAACCCTCAGCATCCGTCACCTGTTTCGAGCAGCACTTATATACGCGTGTTTTTTCGCCTGGATCCAATTAGAACGACCCATGAAGGAAGGGACAACTACTCACCATTGATTTTGGTTGAATACGGCTTTCCCCAATGATAAATACACTCGTCAGCCTCCTTCATCCGTTTGACCTGGAATGGCTGTCCACAACGTTCACATGTAGCTATCTTTCCTTCCAAACTCGGTTGTTCACCACCAGGTCCAGGAGGAGTAACAGTCATAAATCCCCATGTTCCTAATTGTTCCATAGACATCAACACGGGCTCCAGCAGCTCTCGTGTGAGGCGCAGAGACGTGATAGATTTACGGGCTTCAAGCCGTGCAGCTATATCGCCCTGCGTCCCAATAGAATCATGTGAAGGGTGGTCGGGAAGGGCGCGCCGTTTTAAAGACGCGGCGCACTGTATGACAGCCTAAAACCAGCTCGTCAAGGGACTGCAGTGACTTTAGATGAGAGCATACAGTTCGGTACGTCAGCTTCGTGGATAGTTCGTAGATTTCCTCCTCTTGTCTTAGAGCGTGTTCAGCGGCCAATGTGGGGTTGGTTGGCAAGATAACACTATACAGCACGGCAAAGTGGTCATATAGCGTCTTCAGAAGAGCCTGTGACGCATAAACTCTAATTTCCGACTGACATGCGTGAGAGGACATACCTGGCGAACTGGGATAGATACTTTGGATAGCGAAGCGTTGACTCTGAGGACCGGCACACCCTCCTTATGGGGAAGGGCAGAGTCAGCACAGCAGTAGGTGAACCACCAACCAGAGTAATCGCACATTAACTTGGACAGCAGAGGACACAGCAGCAGGCTTTTGAGAAGAGCCAATCTTCTGTAGCTTGCGTGGGGGCTCTAAGGACGAGCTCGTAGATGGAGACGAGAGTCCTGATGGACGGGCCAAAGCCGGGAGAGCGCGTTTCGCAGGGACATTGGAGGAAGTTGACTGCTGCGGTGTTGGGTTGTCCGGCACTGCGATGATGTACGACGGGGACTGGGTTTCGGGTTTATGGGAGAATAGACATTTTGTTCTTGTACAGGAGGACTTGTACGGGCAGGGCAGGCTCTGAAATAAGCCGAGCGATGAAAACATGTCCAAGGTTCGCTGCCCCGCGTGGCATCGAATTGACCCTTCTTCCCCGCCAACCTCGATCCCAAGCGCAGAAAAAACGCTGGGCAGCCATGTCCAAAAATACGCAATCGCGAAAGCACAAGACGCGCAAGTCTTTGGAAAAACTCCACCAAGGCATCGAGTGAGACTGTCTAGCCCTTCCTTTTTGTCGCCACCACGTCTTACCGCCCATTCTAGAGATGACCCAAACCACCACCTCGCTGGTCCTTTCTTGCCGCAAACGTATGCTTCCTGGCCTTCTTTATGGATGTCCTGACCCCTCTCCCCGTCCTCATCAAATACAGGCCCCTGGGTTCCTTGACACCCACGAGGAGTGGTTCTCCTGCCCCGCCTAATGGTCACGTCCCACGTCAGGTCTCATTTTTCCTGCGCTGGGTTGTTGATCCAGTTGCTGCCTTCAAGCTTCTCTTGTTTCCCATTGTGTTGTGGGCCAACTGGGAGCTCGTTGCGCCATACGCAAATCCTGGCAGCCCCAATCCATTCAGCCAGTTCTTCCTCCTATCCCATCGTGTCCCCGAGTCTTCACCAGAAGACCCACGCTATGCCAAGGGGTGGTCAGATCTCGTGTTCATTGGGTATTATATTGTATTCTGGTCATGCATACGACAAACCCTTGCTATGAAAATATCGCATCCTCTTGCAAAATGGTTTGGCCTCAGACGAGAGTCAAAATTGGACCGATTTGCGGAACAGCTTAATGCCTTGATTTATTACTCAGTGTTTGGTTACTGGGGATTCGTTCGTAGTCTTGATCGCGTCTCTAATCTTTCATGCTCACATCGCTGCGTAGCGCATCATGGGACAACTGCCCACCTGGTGGTATCGAACGGAATACTTTTGGATTAGTGCGCGCCAATTATGTTGTCGAAATTACATTTACTTCATGCATCTTCTAGATTACCCACATTGGGATATGAAGCCACAACTGAAGGCATACTACCTTACTCAGTTGGCACATTGGTGCCAAGAATTGCTTTTCCTACTCCTTGGTCTTGAGAAGCCACGAAAGGATTTCCAGGAGCTCTTTGCCCACCACCTCGTCACACTTTGGCTTGTCGGGTGTGTATCTTATGACCACCATTTTCTGCAAAAATAAAAAATAAAAAATCGACGCTCATGCCTTTTTTTTTTTGGCCAGCTGGAGTTACTTCGTTAACCTTACACTCATCGGAAATGCGGTATTCATGAGCATGGATATTCCGGATGTATTTTTGGCGGTACGTCAGGTCGAAACGCTATGTTCGGTGTTGTTCATTTCCCTCGTGCTCAGCTCTCGAAGCTTTTCAACTACATCCAATGGGAGAACGCCACTGTCTATGCGGTCATTTTTTTCTGCGGTGTCTGGACGTACGTACATCTTCTCCTTCTCGGTGCTGAGTTTAATCCGTTATTCCAGATACTTCCGCCACTATCTCAATATTGTTATCTTGGCGTCTGTTTGGACAGAATATGACTTAACGCCGTAGGTCCTAGTTCTTGATCGTAGTCACGAATTAATAACCTGGCGCACCCTAGTCCTGCTGCTCGCATTTGGAGTTTGAAAGATGGAGCTTATCTGGCTGACTGGATGCGGTACCAGGTGTTCTTGCCCTTGCTCCTTCTTCAGTTCCTCAACATCTTCTGGTATTACCTTATACTCCGCGTTGCATATCGGTAAGTCCAGTATATACTCTCTAGGGGAATTACTAACCCCATTTCAGCGCGGTCGTTCACCACACGGCCGATGATGACCGTTCCGACGACGAAGAGGATCCGAAAGAAGACTGACAATTGAGAATATCACGTTCCCCGTATCTCTACTTTACGTGACTGGCATATATCATGCTCATGAATCTTACGCTGGTGAATACACTGTTAACGTTCTTCCAGTTATGTGGTACACGATTCGTCATGGCTCATATTTGTTTCGAGTTCAACATACTCTCTTGCGCGCATGGGCCGCTGACTGTATATGTACACCACAAGTAATGACTCTTCAGTATATAAGGTTGTGTGTCTTCAGCTATATAATCCTGCTGGCCTTGTTCTCCATACCACATTGGCCTCTGCATACTCCGGTAATTACCTAACAGAGTTTGCCGAGCCACCTTCCCTGCAACTCCTTGGCACTCTTCCCCTCAAAAAAAGAGCCGGACAGCTCACAAACCATATACCCACAAGCATGTCCCAAAATACCCACCAGAGTCGACCGCGAAAGCACAAAGTGCGCAAGTCGTCGGAAAAACTACAAGGCATCGAGTGAGATTTCTGCTGTGTGCTCCACCTGCACAACTCACCGTCCGTCCTTATTCTTTTTCGTTCCAGAGATGACCCAGATCACCACCTTGCTGGGCCTTTTCTGCCACAAACGTATGCTTTCTAGTGTTCTTCACGGATGCTCTAGTTCTCGACCTCACCTCTTTCCTCGTCTTGGACAAATATAGGCCAATTGGTTCTTTGACACCCATTCGGAGTGGTTCACCTGCTCCCCCAAGCGCTCACGTTCCAATCAAGGTGTCACCTTTTCTGCGCTGGATTGTTGATCCAGGTTCGTATCATAATCTCATTCCTTCGATTAGTACATTAACGCACCCCAGTTGCTGCTTTCAAGCTCCTTTTATTCCCCATCGTTTTGTGGGCCAACTGGGAACTCATCGCGCCATACACAAATCCGAGCATTCCCAACCCATTCAGCCAATTCTTCCTCCTGTCCCACCGCGTCCCCGAATCTTCTTCGGACGACCCGCGGTACGCGAAGGGGTGGTCAGATTTGGTGTTCCTCGGCTATTATATCGTTTTCTGGTCGTGTGTACGACAAGTCCTGTCTGTGACAATAGGACGTCCTCTCGGACAATGGTTTGGCCTTAGACGCGAAGCAAAATTGGACCGCTTTGGGGAGCAGCTCAATGCTTTGGCTTATTACGCGGTATTTGGTTTCTGGGGATGCGTTCGTAACCTTTATCACCTCCTTTCCACTCTCTCCGTACTGACATCACTGTATAGCGTATCATGAGTCAATTGCCGACTTGGTGGTATGCCTCGGAACACTTTTGGATTGGTGCGCGTTATCATGTTTCGAAAAGTATATTTGCTTAACCTGAATGTACCTTACAGGTTACCCCCATTGGGATATGAAGCCCGAACTCAAGGCGTACTACCTTACCCAGTTGGCGCATTGGACTCAAGAACTGCTAGGTCTAATCCTCGGTCTTGAGAAGCCGCGAAAGGACTTCCGGGAGCTCTTTGCCCACCACCTCGTCACCATTTGGCTTGTCGCGTGTGTTTACCCTTTTCCTATACTCGCAGAACTTCGATACTCATATTACCTTTCCAGCGGGAGTTACTTGGTTAACACAACAGTCACCGGGAACGCGGTCTTTGTGAGCATGGATATCCCAGACGCCTTTTTCGCGGTATGCCAGATTTATTTCGACTTTCGATATTGTTCATTTACCTCGTTCTCAGTTCTCGAAGATCTTGAACTACATTCAATGGAATAATGCCAAGGTTTATACCTTCATCTTTTTCTTCTTTGTCTGGACGTACGTACATCTTCCCCTCGAATCCTACTTGATGCTAAGCTGGACTTGTGATTCTAGATACTTCCGCCACTACCTCAGTCTAGTCATTATTGTATCCGTGTGGACGGAGTGGGACCTCATACCGTAGGTCCTAGTACTGGTTTCCAGTTACGGGATACTAAGACTAAACCTAGTCCTGCTGGCCGGATTTGGAGCCTCAAAGAGGGAACTTATCTGGTTGACTGGGTACAATATCAAGCACTCATACCCCTGCTCCTTCTCCAGGGCCTCAACTTATTCTGGTACTACCTTATACTCCGCGTCTTATATCGGTCGGTTCGCACCTACTCCTCTTAGAGGCATACAACTGACCTTCCCTCTAGCGCGGTTGTTCACCACCAAGCTGATGATGATCGTTCCGATGACGAAGGAGAAGACCCAAAAGAAGACTAACGACCAAGAATATACTTCTATCCCTACCTTACAGGATTCATGTTACACATTTATGAATGCTACATGCTAATGGATACACCTTACAATTGAGTGATGGTTGATTATTGGACTACTTTTGCTTGTGTCAGTCTTCACCTTCCAGCCCTTCGGGTGGTATAACAACTGGATAATCTCCAAGAATACCCTCTTCATCTGAATAGTCACTACTTTCCTCCCAAGGCTTCCATTTGACTTTGACGCCCTGCTGTTCGGTACGATTGGGCCATCTCTCTTCCCGTTGAAGATCGACCGGTCCACCTGACGCCATCGACCTCGCAGCTTCGAGGGTGTACTAAAGGTAAAAACCAATGTAAGAAGTGGCACAAAAATGACTGGTGGGGGTACACACATAGGCATCGTTTCCAGCATTGTGTAGATTTTCTGTTGAGATTCTCAAATGTCGGCAGACTTGCTCGAGGCTCCGCTTATTATTATTCGCAGCATCCTCGCCTTCCAGTGCCGCAAATAGGTCCGTTGTATCAACAACGAAAATGCCAGTTGTCGGTGTGTTTCCAGGGTCAGGGAGAATAATACTTCTGCTATCTATCGGGGCCTCTAGTGATTCGAGGTATCTGTCTTGGTGTGAGACCAGGGTTATAATATGTCAGATGTCAACCAGCTTACTTTATATCCTGCTTGTGATCATGAAAGACGAGGTACAGTGGGCCTTCCTTTGCGAGTGGCGCGATTAAATCATGGGTTTTCCTTCTGAGGGTAGCTTTGGTGACCTTCTCGCTTGCCCCAAAGTTATAATTCTGCCAGCGGAGCTGGGTCAGCAAATATTCTCCATGCCATTCAAAACTTACATATCGGCGATCAGGAACATAGGTTCCGTTCCTATACGTTTCGTGTTCTTGAACTATCCAGTGACCGTGCGTTTCAACCTCCTTCTTTTCATTCCATTGAATCAATCTCCAGCCAAACTCTGTGATAAGTTTATTCTCGCGTTCCCAGTTTTCAAAGTCAATTGCAAGCCAAGAGCCTCGTTTAGAATCCCAAAGTGATCGAGCTTGTTCGAAGATTTGTCGACGATGAGCCAGTGTTGGGTTGTTTCCCTTCAATTTCTTGTTCATCTTATCAATTGCCTAACAATCGGTGAGCATATTCCATGACCACATATAGGCAAGCCTTTCCAGACCTTGATGGCACCCCGCAACGAAGAACCATCCGGATAGGTTACTTTTGAAACGAATTTCAAATCCGAGAGGGTAAGCAAACAGTCGGAATAAGGCAATGGTATCATCTCGTTCGTGAGCTTCATCGCATGGAGCCAGTATCGGACGTAGTCCACCTGCGCTGACGAGAACAATAAACGCGATTCTCCGGTGTGAAGAGTTCCTGAAAGCGCATATAGGTAGGACCTCTTAATTACCGAACGAATACATACCCATATACAACTGGACTCCCTCGACCCCTTCGACGTGAAGTGGATGATCTGGATGTGTAATTGAATCATGTGCTGTTGTGCTTGGTGGTGAGTTGAGTCGATCTGTTATAAATCATAAACTCACAGAGTGCTGCTTTCAGCGGATTGCTATCCTCAGGATTGGGTAGTGCTTTATGCCTGCGGATGTTTAGCTGAACGATTCACGAGAGGACTTCTTTGTGGCCATACCAGTCAAACCAGATGTCAGTGTATCGATAATAACCTGTTATAACGGGTACCCCGCCCATATTGACCGGTCACTCGGATTATTGTATGTGATAAAGAGCAGAGTCTGAGTGGAGGCTCAGGATGTAGTTGAAACTCCGCTATTAACGCGTGACCTACGCGTCGCGTCATTTCCTGAACAGGAAGCTGAACGCTTGTTCGCATCAACCACCCAGCCTACAGCGCTCCCCTCACCTTCTCTGGGCTTCTCGTTGTATTCTCTTGGTCTAGTCGTCAAATTATGGCTCAAACTATTCAGAGGGCATCAGGGTCTAAGCGCAAGGCTGCCGCCCAAGACTCCGATTCAGACCAAGACCCTCCAGCACCCCCACCGAAGAAGAAAAAGGGTGCCACCGCGCGTAAGAGTACGGGTGGCCATCCACCACGGCGCTCCAGTGGTGCAAACGAGCCGACATCTACTCGCTGTAAGAGTCGTGCTTATTATTCACGGCCAGGTCGATAACCCGAGGTACCATATTCTAGCCAACCAACCTGGCCAGAGGAAACCCCACAGATTCCGGCCTGGGACTGTTGCGTTAAGGGAGATTCGAAAATACCAAAAGAGCACAGATCTCCTTATACGCAAATTACCGTTTTCTCGTGTGGTATGTCGTTCAACTGTTATCTGTTTTCTGGGTCTTAGCCTGGCGGGTTAGGTACGAGAAATTGCAAACGATATGACCACACAAATGAATGATTATGGTGATTCGGGACTGCGGTGGCAAACCTCGGCAATACTGGCATTGCAAGAGGCGACAGAGGCGTACTTGGTCCACCTATTTGAAGATGCGTGAGTCGAGTCGGTTGTTTTGTTTTCCTCTCTCATCACTCCCTGCCTTAGAAACCTTTGTGCCATCCATGCAAAACGAGTTACCCTGATGACAAAAGACATTCACCTCGCCCGCCGTATACGGGGACCATGGGGCATATCATGATGCATGCTCGGTGCCATAACCTCTAGCTTCACTGGAGAGTTCTGAGATATTTTGTACATTTTGCGATATTTACGAACGTGCCATTAATATTAATGCATTAAATTACGATCTACTGGAGGACGTCAGCTCGTGCTCAACTTCGAGTAGTGCAAGGATGTCATATTAGATCAAGAAGGCGTCACGGAAACCCTCTTTATACGGAAAAAACGCGATGCGTGGGGTTTCTCCAACCACTAGTATAATCACTCAGAAATGCCAGGAACTTGACTCACCATTTATCATTACTTCGGCCTCATCAGCAGGTTTTTCTGCAGGCGGCGACGGCGGCGAATGTCAAGCCAATCCATGGTCCATGTCTGCAGTAAGCCGAATGCGGCAGACGTAAGCCAGTAAAGGGTGATGCTCTACACGGTGTAAATGAATGAAAAAAGGGACCGCACAACGACTCACTCCTGGTGTCATAGCAGCCACAATGATTCTTCCGATTGACAATACTCTTAACCCATTCTTTACAACCGACTGGGGACGAATAGATGTCACCCCGCTCTCTGCAGCCCGTTTCGCATTAGCTTCTTCAGCTTTTCGCATACGTTCGCGTTCTGCAGCGGTCATTAGCCAGTTGCTTGATTCAACGTTGGCCATAGTAAGGACCCCAAGTAGAATAGGGAGCGTCATTGTGGGGTCAGGGTGGGCAAGTGTCGACAGCGTCAAAAACGATTCAGAGTCGAATGGAGTGGGGTCGACGGACAGTCGGCCAAGTGCAATGGTCATCACAACAAAGACAGGTAGTTGTGACAGAGGCGGAATAATAATGGAGGGGAGAGGCCTGCATTTATGTTCTGCAAAAAGTTCTTCGCGCTTTTTGTCAAGCTGGGCGACTCTTCAGCAATCCGGCTTTCCGCAGTCTGTGGTAGACTTACAATTTCCATAGAACGTTTAGCGTGAGTTTCTTGCAAAAACGCCTTGTCGCCCTTGATGCGTTCCTTTTGCATTGCCTCGAAAACTTGTTTCGTAACTAGAGGTTTCAATTCCTCGATCTTTGGCATCACAACTTCTTCGATGCGCCTGGCGCGATTTTTTCCCTGTTGAGCATCAACATAAGGATGAGGATGATGAGATACTGAGCCTCATACCCATATTGTGAAGGGTAATAATGCAAACCGGCTCAGCAGTGTGACGAGAATAATGGTGGTTGAATACGGAGGTAGTGAAGGAGGTAGGGGAAGCGCTATGGCCAAGTCGAGAAATCCATTGCCGAGCTGTTGCATGAAGTGGCGTCGTAAAACAGGGAGTTGACTGCCATGGTCGATTATTGAACAATGCAACCTAGGATGAAAGGTCTGCGGTCGAAGCCGCGGTACACGCAACCCGAGCATGCAATTGGCGGTGACAAAATTTGGTTTTCTGGTCGCGTAAGTTCACACGGATCGGCTCAGCCATCGCGCGAAGATAGAATGCGAGATTGACGAGGTTTGGCATGTCATACGTATGGTCCTGCTCGAGTGTATATCATGAGAAAGCATAACATAGGGCCTGCGTATCATACACCCAGACAGACTCTTCCAACTCCCCCTAAAATACTAGCTGATGTGGATATTGGCCCTTCGACAGGCCCCAGCTCGCCTTCAAGTACTTGACGAGGTCATTGACCTTTTGGATAGACGCGACGATTGGTTGGTCGATAGCCTTCTGGTCGGCGGACTTGGATTCAGGGAACGCTTCCTTGGCCTTTGGTTTGCCATCCTCGAAGAATTCCTCCTCCGCAGACCGGGCACCCTTCACAGGGGCCTTGGCGAAGTAGGAGTCGTTGAATTTCTCGTCGATCTGGAAGCAAATTCAGGGGAAGGGACAACGAATAAAATGCAGAACGTACTGTAACGCCCGAGATATCAACTTTCGTCGAAGTGGCAATCACGTATGCCTGATTAACTCGGCGTAGAGGAACGCCATTAACCTTGTAAGGACCCGTCACCAACAACAACCCACTAGCCAACTGCTTCAAAAACACCACGCGCTTTCCCCGGAAACGACCCGCAAGTAGAATCAGCACTGTGCCAGGTGATATGGATGATCGGAGGTGTGCTGGTTGTGGTGTTTTGCGACTTTTCTTTGGCTGCCGCACATCTTCAGCAGGGTAGATGCGGGGAGCCTTAGATGTAGGGACAAGACGCTTTCCGCCGTTCTTGTCCCCTCCGACAACCTTCTCAACAAAGGCTGGTTTCTCTGTCGCAGCAGGCTTTTCTGACTTCTTGGGTCCTTTCCATAACCCCCGACGAGCGAATACTTGCGACCGCGAAAAGCGACCAACACCTGGGACGAGTTCCTTGCTCCTGGCCATATGTCTGCGAAGTGTTAGCTACCCGTGATGGGAGGGTATTTAGAACTTACCTAGTTCTTGAGGACGTTGTCGCCGATGCCGAATATAATGTCCTTCCTCTGGATCAGCGTCCCCGTGTGGCTGGGGCTGCATAGTACCTCGGATAATGCCGGATCATGTGATCGAATTAGATTAGATTAGATCGTGTGATTGCGGCGACTTCCAAAAGGATCACCTGCGTTCGAATTCGCTTCAGAACAGCAAACTGTGATGTCTCCCGAACCTTCACAAGGTCAGAACAACTAATATGTGTGCCGGAATAACGCTATACCATAATCCTCTTAGACAAACGCGCCATTGTATGGTTCGATATAGACAATACACTCTATTCCGCGAGCACGAACATCTCCCAAGCGATGGGAGAGCGGATACATGGTGAGTATCAACACCACGTTTGGAAAAACTTGGAATCACAGTGCTATCCTAGCCTATTTCGTTAGCACGGGTCTCTCTCATGAAGAGGCATCCGAATTACACTTTCGATATTATACCCAATACGGCCTTGCTCTTCGTGGCCTTACACGCCATCATGACATTGGTGAGGTCAATCGGCTCCTAGCTGGTGGTAGAGCATGCTAATCCAAGCCGCCTTCAGACCCGCTAGACTTCGATCGGAAGTGCGATGGCTCTTTACCACTCGAAGACATGATTGCATATGTTCCAGCCGTACGGAAACTGTTTGAGGACATTGACCGGACAAAAGTGCGGGTATGGGCCCTAACGAATGCGTATAAGACCGTAAGTCTTGACTCGTTCCTACTTTCACCTTCTGATACGGCGTGCAGCATGCCTATCGTGTCCTGCGGATATTGAAACTTGATGATCTGGTCGAAGAGGTCGTGTATTGTGACTATCAAGCCCCGAATTTCTCTTGCAAACCAGAGGCTGAATTCTACCATGCGGTAAGAGAAAATGCCCATGCTTTTACTGGACAGTTGACTTCACATCTTACCAGGCAATGGACCGGGCAGGAATACAAGATCCTTCTCAGTGCTATTTCATCGATGACAGTTTAGGGAACGTGCGTGCAGCCCATGCCTTGGGCTGGGGCCATTGTGTTCATTTCCACGAAGTTGGGCTCGAACAGATGGAGGGTGGTAAGCTGAAACGAATTGGGGACGAGGTAGAGGACGGCCGGCCTAACGATAAGGGCTTCCACCATATCAACGATCTGGAGCAGCTGCGCACACTTTGGTCTGAGGTTTTCAAGGCTGAAGCTCCGGCTGAGTAGTGATGACCAAATATAGAATCCGATAGGTTCAATGTGGCTGTAATTGTTAGACTTAGATTGTACATACCAACTCTATGGCAGACTTCAAACCTCGCTACCCACAGCCGTTCAACCTCGCCGAGGCTGTTGGACTCGATGTATCAGTGATTACGCAGGGTGAGTTGGACTTCTTGGTGATCGTTCAACCATGAAAATTTAAGAGCCGTATACGGCACAGAAATTGCTCGGTTGGAGGACTCCATCCGTCGTCTACGTGAAACGCAGGTCATGCTAAAGGAGCATACCTCTTTATCCACTCCAGGGGATGTAGATCCTGAAATCACATTGGCAATCGAGGAAAACGGTGTCGTGATGTGAGCAGAAAGCCCGATGATGTCATGGAGACGCAGCTGATTACTGCTATAGATCTTCACAGGAGGAACGCATCGAGATACTGAAAGCCGCACTTAGGGAGAAGGGTGTGTCAGGGGCGCATTATAATCCTTCCCCTACCATGCTTGACCAAAGCGCCGCGGCACCGGCACGTTCGTTATCGGAGAACTTGAACGATGTGCAAGACGACGGCGGTGGCGTTTTTCTATGACGATCATCCAGATATCCAGGAATGGTGCCACTGGGTGGAGGAGGACGTTCTATTACTAGTTGCTCTCGTATTCACGATATTCAGAGTAAAGCCCCATGTGTAAAGCTCCAAATCTAAACAGTCCTGTACCAATTTGTCAATGTAATTTCCCCTTTGGGGCGAGGTATCGAAGTTTACGAAAAGTAGCATTGTAGTGGCCAAATCCTCTTCTTTTATTCTATTCCCCATGAGTACTAGTGACCCGTCTGAGCTCGTTGAAAGGTAGCAAACGCGATATTTCATTCTCTTTAGAATATATTTGACCTTCTCTATGCGCAGTGAAATTATTGACCTCGTCGGGCTGAACATGGTTTCGAAATACGACCGAAGACAGCTCCAAGAGAATTCGAAGGAGTTTATAGACTCCATCGTCGCAGAGGCAAGCCTGTGCTTTCGATACATGCGGTATATTGGCTGACAAGCCACCAGGAGATGATAAAGACGAAAATCCAAAGCGTCTCGACTCGCTTTGTCGAACATCCGCCGATGCTTTATACGTATGGACCGATAATGAAGATGTACCAAGAAGATGTGAAGGACTGGGCGGTGCGCATGGTGCGACCCATTTGCATCGAACTCCTACAAAAACGGACGCCAGGAGAGGAAGTACACCCAGCCTTGCCAGAGGAGCAAGTTGGTGCCATGCTGGCCACGACAAAAGAACTCTCCACGAGAATGGATCAACTATATACCAAGTATCGCGAGGACACGATAAGAGAAGAGAAGAAACACGGCGGCGGGCACAAGGTCCGCGAGAGCTTGAGTGCATCCTATCTAGATGAACTTGAAGAAGGGGAAATACCGGAGGAACCTTCAAAGCGGAAGGCCGTGATTGAAGGGGAGACGAGAAAGGTTTGCACCGGACCTGTGAAAGCTTGATGCGGCATACTCACTCAGAACTTAGCTTCTTCAAAAGATCGAGTTGTTTCAGTCGCAGGGGCATATGACAGCGTCCAAGGAAAACGTGCACCCCGACTTCGAAGAATACAGGCAAATTCAATGGGATCCAAAATATGTGCTCTGTACCGCCGAGGCCTGCGTCGAGGCTGTTGGTCCATACCTCAAGGATTTGGCGAAAAGAAAAGTGGCCGATCTGTTGGAGAGGAAGAAAAACGAAGGGCACTTGCGCTTGGCAGCATATTACCATAATCTTGATAGGGAAATCCAGGATCGGCTGCATCTGACGTCACTCCCAGCAGAATCGTTTGGCATGCCATTGGATCAATCAACCGAGGCGAGATCGGTTTTATAGGTGGTGGCTATAGGACTCGCCAGTATTATTTCAAAATAACTAGACAAGGGGAAGGGTAGGATCAACATGTATCGTCACATCTGTGGCAAACCAATTTTAGACTGAACAGAAGCACCAACTTTCAAAATACCCAGCGGGCAGGCAAGTGTGCGATCATCCTACAAAAGGTGCTGAAGGACTTTTGTTGATGCATTGAATGCTGCTTCCGTTTTGGATCAAATTTTTCCTCCCGCGAACCTTGGACGAGGCCAAAATGAAACCGCGGAGGATATTCGAAGTCCAGTGTCGTGGAAGCCACCCTGAATCCTCCCACCTCCTGGAAAATTTGGCGATGTTCACGTTGGTCCTCAGACAGACTCGGTATCGCTTTGTGCAAGTATTCGGGTCATAAGACTCGGACAAAAAGACCTGTCGGCATCTGGGTCATAATATGAGTCGATGGGATGATGGATTGAGAGAGTATAGGCGTTCCGCTTCGTGAAGAAATCGCAAGGCATCTGCTTCTGAGTTGTAGAATCGCCATGACTTTTTGATGACCAGTGGGACGGCAAAGCGGAAGTAGCGAATTTTAGCTGAGCAAGGACAGGACAGCCGGTCTATGTACAGGGCAAAGCGCGGACGAACAAACAGAAGGGAGGCTTTACTGGGGCTCTGGCCGAGGGCATGATATGACGGTGATCGGCATGATATCCCATGAATCTGCCAGCCAATGCCCAGCCAAGGCATTGTCGGTGGTCGGGCTGAACACCGGAGGACCAGGGGTGAAGTCAACATGTATTGTCATCTGTGGGTAGTCAGCGAAACGATTTGAATTGAGAACCAGATGTGAGAAGTACCGGAAGGGTCCGTATCAAATGTCGAACCGCGTCAACTACATGTGGGTGCGCACAAGTTCTTCCGCTTTGGGTCGGAGTTCTTACAGCATAGATGATGAGGAAGACACTGTGCGATGCTCCAGAGACATACTTGGCTGCTGATGCCTGCGTGGTTACTCCGTCTTCCTGTGGGGATTGTCTCCCCTATCAAAGGGGACAACACCGCATATACCCAGGTTGGTGGCATTGCACCTCGTGAAAACCTCGAGCGGTCGCTGAAGCATAAACGCCGAGTTTGCAGTGTTACGAACGGGTCCGCGTGGTACCCCTTGCGACACGTTGTCAAACCAAACTGGCTCGTTCTTGCATTTCACGGTCCCTAGTTTGACAGCCGAAATTGAGCACAAACGTTCGAAGGGTGTTGTACGTACCGATGGCATCAAAGGCGCGAGGAATGAACTCATGAAACAGTATACAGTACCACGTACAGAATCAGCTATCTGGCCAGCTTGTCGATTGACACAAATAGATTTGAATGCATTCAAGAAAGGACGTGGACAGTCAAAGAACCTGAATAGAAGTTAATATCGGGGATAAGACATACGAAAACCGGATAATACTCACGACAAAGGTATACTGGGCCCGAGGATCACAACAGCATCACCCACCTAAACTCTTAACCTCTCTTTGAACATCTGGATGACAGAGTTTCTGCTGCAGCATTAATTATATGTATATTTGTTCTACAACGGTCCATATGCACGGTCCATGAGTTCGAGGATGGAGAATAAGAAGGTCCCGGAATGATGGACTAATGTATCGAAGTCTGAAGACCCGGGAGCAGTCGAGGAGGGAATTCGTGTTCTGTAATCACGCGGTACATCTAGTCCAAAGGTCCAGGAGACAGAGATTAATGTAATTCCGAATGGTGTGTGATTGTAGCATGTAGAAATAACCAAGAGAGATGGACATGTCTTATTGAGATAATGGGTCGTGAAACAAATGAGTGCCCAATAGTTGGTATAACGAGTGGATGGCTGTACAGGCTAGGCACAGAGGAGGCGAAGGTGGAGAAAAGAAGTCTAAGGCATTCACATCAAGGCTGTTTGTCTGCGGCTAGTCCCTTGTGAAGATTTAGTGCCCCCAGAAGTTAACCCATACGTTGGCATAGTCATAGGTATTTGGCCAGACTGTGACGGTAGGGCTGTCCATGGGCTTGGTGGCTGTAGCTGTGCTGGTCGAGCAGATCGTCCCCGCGAAATGGTGCTAGGTTGCGATCTAGAAGTCACAGGTGGTGGTCGCTGGGAATCCTGGCGTGGCATGCTAGAACGTTTCGATTCCCCACTGTGACGCCGTTGATCAGTAGGCCGGTAATCGTGATGACGATGAGAGGAAGAAAGAGATGATGATGATGAACGGTATTCTGGTCTGTAAGGGGATGGTGGTGAAGAGGGAGATTCTCCGTGCTCTGGGCGCTCGGCATTGGAATTGGTTCTCATTCGGGATCTGGACGAGGAGGATGTCGAAGGACCAGGAGAACGCTGCCGGGGATATTGCTGTAACATAAATGGGGCGGTCGGTGGGAGCAGGGGCATATCCATAATGAAGGTAGGCACAGGAGGCACAGGGGGTACCAAAGCAGGGTTGCTTGCAGCCCATAGGGGATAACCAGCCATAGCATCCATCCTGAAGGAATTCATTGATGCCATAGAACTCCGCTTGGAATTGTCCCTGGGGCGCACGTCCTCTGATGAGGATTGTGTGTGTGCAGAATAAATCGAGGTTGGCCTTGACGGGGCATATGCTGAACCTCGGGCGCTACCTGGAGTTACTGGAGAATGATCCGCGGTGCTCGACCGGCGTGAACTACCGGGAGAGGAACTGTGAGGAGAAGAGAGTGGAATAGAAAGAGTCGGCATTATGGCTGGTTCAGAGGCCTCCCGGCGAGACGAATCATAGTGGGGTCGTGTGTGCCGGTTGCTTTCCCGTGCTCTATTACGTTCATGCTCGTATAATGAACTCGAAGAAGGTGATGATGGAAGAGGGGGAGGAACAGACGTGCTTGTTGAGCTTTTTAGCGCAGGAACGCCTCCTGCTCTTGAAGACTCCCTTCGCATCCTGGCTGCTGCTACCTCTTCCGCATACAACCGTTGTCTGCCTTCCTCGTCGAGTTTCTTTTCTTTCTCCTTGACCAGTCGCGCTTGCTGTCGCTGCAACTCCTGCTGAGCACGTTCTTGAGCCTCCTTAGCTGCAGCCTGGCGTCGCTTATCATCCGCCTCGCGCTTCTCCTGCTCGAGCCGTAGAAATTTAGCCTTTTCTTGGCGACGCTGTTTCATCCGCAAAACATAACCCAATGGGATTACATCCTCCTTGTCTTCTTCAGCAAATCGTACTCCTTTCTTCGATTCCGACGGTGGACCCGGGTTGGATGGGATATCTTGGGTCGAAGACTCCGGTGAGGTCCTTGTCATTTCGGGGGTGTTATGCTGATTACGAAGAGGCGAGGGAGTTGCTGTATAGGGGGGGTTACGAATGTGAAGAGGGGCTGTTTAAGACGTTAGAGCGATTCACACTTGGTCTCTCGGAGACTTACGGGGAACAGAACCATTTGCAACTGGGGTGACTCCAGGAGGTGGCGAGGACATGCTGACGTTCGACGTTACGTCAACTTGCTGTGGGCTTGCGGGCTCTGCCAGGTCAAGGGCCACCATCAAGTCCAACAACTCGGAATACTCTAGTGCTGCTACGCCTAGCGGGGGGCCGATAACTTTCTGGCAAGAGATACCTCCATCAGTGGATAGGAAAACGTCATAACGGTCTTCAAAACAGGGTCGGGCGATCCATTGTCGGACACCTTCGCTGACAGTTGGCACCGAGGCTGCTTTTGGGTGCGCTGGTTCATCATGTGACGGGGTTAGGGACTGTAAGACCGCAGGGACCGGACGACTGCCGAAAGGCGCAATCGACTCCTCTTCCTTTGGTGTCAAACTGGATGACGACTGCAAATGGTGAAGTGAGTTTGTTTTGAGAGTGTTGATTCGTAACGATGCAGGTGGCGAAAGATGGCGAACAGGATTGCAAGAGCGGGGAAACAGCGGATGACCGGGTTGGTGGAGGAAAGGAAATACGGGTTGAGGTGGCACGAGGCTGTTCCTGATCAGAATTGAAAGATTTTGTACAGCGTTGCGTGCAACGATGGGGGAAGGCAGAACAGGTGTTACGGTTTGAGGTGGATTCGCTGCAACCACAGGGTCGTCCTCAGATTCAGATGATGAATCGCTGTCGGAATCCTCCTCCGGCTCCTGCACTATTGTTCGGTTCGTAATAGGAGGTGAGTGTAACCGCGGTGGTGGCTGGCGATTCTGCCAATCGTTGTTGGGCCGGTCCCACTGCGAAGGGACATCCGGGTTAGCACGTTCCTGCACAAGGGGCTTTTTGGGTGCCAACCAAACCTTCCATGATCTCTTGCGTGGAGGCTGATGTGAATGCTGGGAAATATCATCGTCAGGTGTCCGCAGGCTGCCACTAGCTGATGAGCCTGAAGAGAGGGTGGGGGTGCCCTCCGAGCTGAGCTGAGGAGTAGGAGGGAAAGAAGGGGTCGAAGGTGAGGTGGGTAAGTGTTGGTGTGGACTGGTAACAAGGATTTGGGCACGTTTCAAGTTCCTCTTGAGACTTTGACGGGCGGATAGTGTAGGCTGGTGGTGGTGTTGCTGAGCCGGCACAGCGACGGGAGGAGGAACGGTAGTGTCGGGCTTGTCGCGTTTTTTGGCAAAGACAGAAGCAAAGCGTCGCATGACTCGGTGGAGAACAAGAGTGTGAGGAGAAGGAGGACAACGTTCAAGCAGACATTAGAAATAGCGCTGTGTGGCAAGTGGGAATGAAGAAAGCACGTATGATTAGATGGAGCCGCCTGGGTTGGTTCGGAAAACAAAGAGGACGAACCGGTAACGGCGTTAAACAGGCGAACCGGGGCAAAATCAAGTACGGAGCGTTGTGGGCGCGTCGGGGTCGCGGCGGGCGTGGGGGACGACGGCGAGGGCAAGGGGGAGGAGCAGCGGTGGGGGGGAAGGAGTGGACAGGAAAACACAGGACATGCACAATGACGACCTGGCTTGGGCCGCTCGCAACAACATTCTCACTGTCTGCACCCGTGGGAATGCCCCGTATTCAAACAAATCCTTATTTTATTTTATTTTCTGGACACGTTCGTTGCTTCTCCTGTTGCCACCAGGCTACTAACCGCCGTTCATGTCGCTCCACCGTCTCGTTGATCCAGCTAGCCTCCATTCCGAGCCATAACTCACCTCGCTCTATCACCATCCTATATCTTCTAGGCAGTGTCCCCAGCACATCTCGAGCGTTGTAAATTCCGTAGTTGCTACCTGGTTCGCATGTCGATCCTTCTTGGCTCTTCGCCGCTGTCATTCCACAGTTCGTCACGCTTCTGCCGAAATTCTTCACCACTGGTTCACCCAATGACTCGGCCTTCTTTGACACTGGAAAATGTTTCGATACAATCCTGTCTGTCGCTGCTCACATCATGAGCGTTCTGTTGTGACAATTATGAACACCGAGCCCACCTTTCTCAGTGCTTCCCAACAGGGCTTTCTCACAAAAGTCTAGATACTTGTCCGCCTCAGCCTCGTTTAGATCACCAACCGACCTGTGCGTGGTTCTATGTCAGTTTAAGCACCGCAAACTTTAGGAGCCACTTGCCAATTACTCCTCAAACTCTGGTCGATGCCCGAATCACTCCCCGCGTCCCTCCCCTCAAGCATTTTAATAAACTCGCCGATCTGGGGAAGGGCACATGCTGGATCATCATTTCGTCTTGGATTCCTTTGGGAACCATGGATCATTATCAAACCTTAGCTCATCGCCACAATAATCTTACCTTGTTTCTCCATCTATGCCATAAACCAACTTTATCGCAATTATGACCGCACTTAACAACAACAATTCCGGAGGCATGCCGTCATCCCTATGACCTTCTGTGTCCCTGGCCTTCTTCCTCGACAACCTCGGTGAAAGGCTATGATGCAATACGAGCGGCAGTGACAGGATCTGAGCCAAGCGTTTCGCCAGGTGATAGAGAATGGCTGTGATCGGTCACCTATTAGTCCGCACCGATAAAGACCAGGAATACTTACGAGTACCATTGAGCGATCGAACACACCGCCATAGGATAGGGGCAGCGTTCAGCTCAGGCGTTGCGACGTCAAAGGTCTTGTTGATAACCTTCGTCAGGCGAGAAGCATGATGATGAAGCTGTAAGGCTGATGGAGCGAACTAGGTGGGGTTAGTGCCGAATGAAGGAGCCTAATGCAACTCACATGGGGCGATAGAGCTTGCGATGTTTGCTTGCTGAGGTGCGAGACCACCGCGCTAGGCAGCACTTGCAACCCGTTTAGATAGGGCACATGGTAAGCTGCCACCTCACTGTCCGCGTATGAAGATGAGTACGGCCTTTCATCCTCGGACAGGGTCTTACCGAAGTAAATCTTGGTATATGATAGGTATCCTCAGGGTCCAACAAGCAACGACAAGAGTCGCCAGGGTGCTAATCGGTTTTTCGTATTCTTGCGTCCGCTTTTTCCGACCCTGTGGGAAGTCCGAGACAACTTTCGATTCATCCTCAGACGAAGACGATTCGGTCTCGGAATTTCGCCTTAAGAGCGAAGCCATTTCGGAGTCCGTGTCTTCTTCATCGGACCCACTACCAGTCTCCGAATCTTTTGGTGTATGCGGAGACAAAGGTCGCGAAGAAGAGTTTTGGGTCTTAAGGAGATCGACAGTTTGCTGATCTCTTTCCTGCAACATATGCTCTAGTGGCTCTGCTGGTAACGGGTTAGACAAACAGCTGGTGTGTAACGCCCATATATCTCGACAGATTGACTTGATCGACGTTTTAATCTCACTGTCAACAAGATACGAACTGGCGTACCTCGAACTCAGCAGGCAAGGCCCACAACTGCGTCAGAACATGGATTTGGTGACGTAACAGGAGCTGCAACGATTGGAAATAGAGGAAGCGGCTCCGTTCACCGTGGTATACTGAAATAAGGTCAGGAGCTGGACACAGGAATAATATTTAGCGTACATTGAGGATTGGATTTGCTTTCTCTCCCTTTGATCTGCCTGCCCGACTTAAGAGTCCGCTTCTTTACCGCATGAGGCCCTAATTCATCGGCTTCTTTTGCTTCGTTGCGGTAATTCTGGATTGTTGTTAGTCGTGATATTGTGTCGAGAGCCTACAAACCTGTAAAATATGACCTTCGCTGCAGGCAATGAGACCACTTGAGGGCTCTTTGTGCCATTGGCGAGAACCGCAGGTCGGGCAGCGTCTTCGAGGAGCCATCAATGATTCACTCTTGCATCACATTCGGGATTGAGCAAGACTCCGATCGGGATTCGGAATAATTTGGCTCGCCATCACGTGCGCAGGTTTTGGTCGCCAGCGTGCAGATGCGCGTCATATTCCTTCGTCCAGAGTATAAAGCCGTGCGCTTGCCAGGATAGCAACGCGCCAGCACCAGCTTCATTCGTCATGAGACTGTATTTCCTCCTAGTGGTTCTCACCACTCTAGCCACTTTTGCCTTTGCGTATGTTTCTATTTCACACCCAATTTGTTCTGGCTCATTCATCTGACATGGTGGCAAAATAGATGGGAAAAGGTCAGCTACAAGTTGCCCACGAAAATATGACACACGACTGACGTTTTGGATACAGGAGGACTACGAAATCTTCGACTTGGTCGGTGCTCTTGAAGCGGCAGAAGGCAAAGGGACCTCCTTTTACTCCTGGTTAAATGTTCCTCCTACTGCCACAACAAATGAGATTGCAAAGGCATACCGTAAAATGAGTATGACACTCCAGTGCGTTTCCTCTCAAAATTCCTGCATTGACGTTCCTTACTTGGCCACCAGTCCTGACAAAAATCCGAATGTGAAAGGAGTTCATGAAAGATTCGCGAGGTTAGGTGTGGTTTCAACCATTCTACGCAATACCGAGAGCAGAGAGAGGTTTGTCTCCGTGCATATAACCACATTGCATTGCGCTGAGTTTACGAAGGTACGATTTCTGGTACAAGAACGGCGTGCCCAAATGGAGAGGGACTGGCTATTACTACTCTCGCTTCCGACCAGGTCTCGGCGTAAGTCGTGGTATTTCAATGATGCATATAAGGGGAGCTAACAAGTATCTAGACTGTTTTGGTCTTCCTCGTCGCGATAACGTCCTTCCTGCAGTATATTGTCCAACGAATGAATTACACCAAGGATTTGGAGCGCATAGAACGGTTTCAGCGGGAAGCAAGGGTTGCAGCATGGGGTCCAAAATTGGTGCCTGTCGAAGGCAAACGTAAAGTGCGTCAAGATACAACCCACTGACAACACCCTCATTTCGTTTCTTTGCAGGTCAAGGTTCCTCTGGGGCCCGCACGTTTCGACGAAGACGGAGATATGGTCGCATCCGGAAGAACGGTGGATATGGTCGTTGAGGGTTCTAATGTATACATTGTAGGTGACCTCTGCCTTCGTGCTTGCTGTACGTCAATTAAGCTTGTCCTTTTAGCTCGACCCTTCCGGAACCCTCGAGATCCTCGACTCCTCCGCTGCCTTGAGGCCCGCGATGAGTCGAACATGGTTTATCTCTTTGGTAACATCCGTCTTTGACAAGTTCTTGCATCGCAAGCAGGACGTGCTGGATGGGGTTGTGGAAGAGTCCGAGAACGAGGGTGGGTCGTCGACCGCGTCTGAAGCCCAAGATGGGACCCCCACAGCCAATGATGTGAATGGACGTGCTCCAGCCACCAAGGCAGGCGGCAGAAGGAGAAAGGCGGTGAAGAGTTCGAAACGGTAATGAGGATTGAGACAAAGTACGACAATGTACCTGAGTGATTCGCGTGGACGTGAATCAGGCCCAAATATAACTACAGTGTGATCTAATCGACCCTCACAAACGCGTCCCTCGTTTGTGTGTCTGGGGCTTGTGTGCAGTCCGGTCATCCCGCTCTTCAGGCCTTCAGGTATCGTATTGTAGATGGCCACCAACAACTGTGAAGAGCCAACTTGCGACATTCCAGATGAGACAGATCCTGGTGATGCACATGTGCCGGGTAGGTGACCATATGCCACTCCTTCATTCAGCCTTATGACGAGTTGGTCAAGGGCTTTCGAGGCTGAACAAAAAACCTTCATCCGAATCATTAGCAAGCCAGGTTGGGCCCTTCACACGAGATATATCCTCTGTCTAACGCGTTTGTAGGAGAGCGTTTGGCCATCAGACGACTACGAGGTCATCCGGTGCTTTCCTCGTATGTGCTCTGAACGCGTCCAGGACGTGTCATTCACGCCGCTTTCTAGTCAACACGGATGGTACGACACCCGAGGAGGCGTTGTACATCTCATCAAGTCTAGGCAAACGTCGTGCCGATGCACAAGATGAAGACGACTATGATATTCGTCGCATTAAAAAATTACGCGCAGAATCCTCCGAGGGGTCGGCATCCACCTTAACCTTTTCGCAAAGCTCTTCCTCGACTCGTAGCGCATCAATTGTAGTCGAGATAGAGAAAGAAGATCCCTACATCATTGTGAGTTTCCTTCCACACTTCATCGTTTCCTATCATCTCTCAAGCTGGCGAAGTCACCATCGCACCGCCTACAAAAACTTCTCAACAGCAATAATGTACCATATGGCGTGCAGTTTGAACTCGCTCGGCTGACGACCACCGGAGAGCTGCGATACGACGACCTGGATGTCTCGAAACCAATGAAACTGGCCAACAAATCAAATGCGGAAGCTGTTCCCGAATTGCCCAAAGTTTTACAACGCGAATCGCGTAGGTTCCGTATACTCTATTCCTTAACACCCCTTCACCTCCGTTCCAGGGCAGCGAGACGGCAAGATGTTTGCAAAGGAGGAAGCTGCAAAGGTTGGCCATTTAATTTTACCGTATTCAGCATATTCTCAATGTTTTTAGTCGCCTTGGATAGAACTTGATCATGAAGAGAAAAATTTGAAGAACTGGCCGGCCGATGGGTGTCTCGGTTTCCGTGAACCTGGGTGGCACGGCGGGAAGGTTCACTTTCGGGGAACGCTCAAGCAAGGCAAGGCAAACCCTGGCAGGTCGACAAGAAAATGCATCCAATATATTATTCAACTGGAGCGTGCCGAACTTGGGCCTTCCACTCGATTTGCAAGAAGGTTTGGTTCACGAAGCTTTTTCCGAATCAAGGTTCCGAAGGATATCTTGCGAGACGTGGATTTCGAGACCACTGGTTTTTCCTTTTTTCAACGACCGCTGATAATCTGTGGCGACGTATTCAGGGCATTCTATGCCAAAGATGCCAATGTTTTCTATTTTCGGACCAATGAAGTCTACAACGAGAAGGGCATTTCTCCTGGGAGCACAGGCCCCGGGAGGCTGTCAATTGAGGGTTTTCTCGAGTGGCACAACCCAATAGAAATCAACCAGAAACAGGTGAGCTTAAATCCTCTCCTCGATCGGGTAATTTTAAAAGTAGCTCTAGACCTTAGCAAAGTATGCCTCTAGATTCAACCTTGGACTGTCGAATTCAGCTCCTGGTCTTTCACTGGACCCTTCACAGGTGGACGACATTGAAGACATTAGTAAAGTGCACTTTCATCTCGAGGATGTGTCGCTGACCAAATACCCAGTCTCGCCCGCTTCCGGTTCTGACATGACAGACGGAGCTGGCTTCATCAATGAGGCCGCCCTCATTCTTCTACGTGACCTGTTCAAGTGGCAAGGTTTTCCGACGGCTGTCCAGATTCGATTTGCTGGAGCGAAGGTAAGAGATTGCCAAAATAACCATCCAGAGGTCTTCTAAAGTGTCTCCCAGGGCATGGTCTCGCGTCACCATACAGACGGTGATGACAAGCCGCGTATCTATCTGAGAAATTCACAGAAAAAAATTCAATATGCCGCAAGTACCGAGTTCGACCCAGCAAAGTTTTCAATCGATGTCCTCCGTGCATCAACCACACACCCAACTTGCCGCCTTTCCATGGAAACTATTATCAACCTGGCGGAAAATGGAGTTCCCAGCAAGGCGTTTGTTGACTTGCTTAGGCTAAACGGAGAAGCCCTTGTCAAATCTTTCACCAACTGGGAGATCCCGAAGGCAATGGAAAAATTGCATGCAGTGGTGGGTCGTGAAGGAAGAGTAATGGCCGCACGGCGAGCTCGAGAGGACATGGTCAACGCACGAGTCCTTGGGTATTCAAACAAGTCGATGAGGAGTCAGACGATGAAGATGACCTGCCTCAGGAGTCAGGAGACTTTTTCAACTGCTTGGTGGGCGGATGAAATCAGCGGAAGCCCTTCAACGCTCGAGGAGACTGTGCTGAACTTGCTGGTATCTGGGTTCACTCCTTCTACATGCCCGATCCTGGCTGCAAAGCTGCACGAGGTCATAAAAAGCCACCTATCATCACAGATTCTTCATCTTCACATTGAAGTTGAGATGGCAGCAACTGCCTTTCTGATCCCAGGTAAGCCGTATCCCAGATACAATAACTTCCAGTGATAACACTCTGCTTCCAGACCCCTTAAGCATCCTCGAACCGGGGGAGATATTCTACAAAAGTAGAAGCGATAACCTTATGATGCCCAGTGGTATCAAATCCAACATAGTCCTCGGTGATGTGCTACTGGGAAGAAATCCAACGAAACTCCCAGGTGATATCCAAAAGGTAAATAGACATCAGCTCATTCTCTACTATGTTGACACAGCTGCAGTGGAAGGCTGTCTTTCGAAGAGAGCTTTCTCACTTATCAGATGTTATAGTCCTATCTGTGAAAGGAGACAGGCGCGCGGCCGATTTTCTCGCTGGCGGTCCGTATTTCAACTCCTCTTTTTTGGAACTTATGTAATGCGGTGGATAGGCGACTATGATGGCGACAAGGGGTATTTAATATGGCACCCCAGTCTGGTCTCCCCATTCACAAACCCATCCACCGAACTCTCCCAACCACCTGCAGATATGGATAAATACTTTGCCACAGGAACAGAAAAGGTCTCGGATTTCTTGATGGCTACGAGGGAACACACTGAGGTGGAGAAGTATCGACGCCTCCAAAAATATCTACTTGGGGCTCTTCGGGATACAACACTTGTGGGTATGTATTCCAACTATCACGATTGTGCAATGTACAAGCTCGGTTACAAACACCCCGAAACCCTTCGGCTCGCACATATGTAAGTGTCCTCTTCTTATGTATGTCCCCATTCCATTGACATCCGATGTAGGTTTTGTCTGGTGCTTGATGCATCCAAAAGCGGATTAACCGTGCTTCCCGATGTCCTGGCAAAGGACTCCTCCAAGTATAATGGGTCCTTGTACTGGAAAAACAAACTCAAGAAGAAAAAGAAGAAGGACGATAAGGTTGACAACGACGCAAATACAGTTGTTTATCCACGTGGAAGTGGCCTCGCGCCCTTCGTCATGGACGTACTCTGTGCAGCTGCCGAAGAAGAGTGGAACAAACTTTGTGCTGAGGTCGAAAAGTCCTTCAAAAAAATCAGGAAAACCAGATAGTGGATGAAGACCTCCGAAATCCGTGGCTCGAGCAACTCCGCCTTTGCGAGGTTCCTGAACCAGACCCCCGCCGCAAGAGCGATCTTAACAAGATCGAAAATCATGTCAAGCAAGTGCGCCAGGAATGGGAGGCGGCTCGGACCACAGCCCGGGGTCCAAACCATCAACGGTTCACAGACCTCTCTATCGAACTGCGCCAAGATGTGTTGCGCGAGATATCCAGGAAGTTCCACAGCTACCCAAAGCCGGAGGATGTTCGCCTCTCCCAGGTCGATATTGAATTTACGAGAGCATCATATGCATATATCCATGACCAAGAGGAAAAGAGCGGGCACTGGAGCCGCTTTCCTTGGGATGTTGCCTTCCGCCACCTATCTGAGCTCAAGGCCCGGTCTACAAAGCGTTATACGGCCATGACGGACCCGTTCTATTCTCATGCCTATTTCAAAGTTTGAACACATTCATTTCTAACTTGCATCTACCACAGTAAATAGTGTATCTATAGTGTTTATATTCCGGTGTATTTCTAGCACTTTGGGCCAGTTTGCAATCTATATTTTGATCCTCTTGGAGACCTATTACCCGGACAGCTGTATACTTTATGTAAATTTCCGCGGAATTCCTCCATTGCTCCCTGACTTGTCTCACAGGTTCACTCAGATAGTCCACCGAGCATAGCATTTGAAGACGGTAAAAAGCGGATCAAGGATAAAGAAAAGAGACTTGAGACGTAGGCTTCAAACGCGGAAGCGCTAGCCTCGTTATTTATGGTTGTACTTAGATGTAGTGCGATCTAATCACCCTCATTTGGATGTATACGTACGATGCTGCTGCAGTCTGCAAACGCGCAGCACTTGCCTTCCACCCTCCAGACTCACCGTAAATGGCCAGCGATTGCGAAGACTTCCAGTGCGAAAACCTCGACGAGTTGGATTTGGATAATGTGCCGGGTAGGTGACAATATGCCACCACCTTTATTTACCCTCGCCCTCAATAACGAGTTCGATTGGACAAGGTCTTGAGCCCTGGCCGAAGAGAAAACGATCTGAATCCTTTTCAAGCCAGGTGAGGTCCTTCACGCCAGTTACATGCTTTCTGACGCGTCTATAGAGTAGCCTTTGCGAGGTTATGCAAGGGTTTCCTCGTAAGAACTCTGAACGCGCCATGCGCGTCCCTCACGCTACTCTCCAGTTAACCCGGATGGAACGACACCCGAGGGAATATTGGGTATTACATCAAGCCTGGGGAAGCACCATGCCGACGATGAAGAAGATCCCGACCCTCGTTCTCCAAAAAAACCACGCGCTGCATCCTTAGAGGGATCAACATCCACCATCGCTCCTTCAGAACGCTCTAACTCGATTTTTAGCGCGTCAACTATAGTCGAGATCGCGAAGGAGAAGCCTTACATCATTGTGCGTTTCCTCATACCCTTCGTGGCCTTGCATCGATTCTCAAGCTGGCAAAGTGTCCGCCGCCTCTCATACAAGATCTTCTGGTCTGTAAGAATATACCATATGGCGTGCAATACGAACTCTCTCGACTGGTGAACAACGGGGAGCTGCAATATGCCGACCTGGATATGTCGAAACTGGAGGAATTAGCGGATAAAACAAATGCAGATGCCGTCCCAAAATTGCCTGAAATTTTAGGCCGCCCATCACGTAGGTCCTGGATTGTCCGTTTCCTCGTATCCTTTCACTTCTATCCCAGGGAAGAGAGATAGCAAATTTGCAAAGGAGGAAGCTGCAAAGGTCGGTTTCTAAGCTTTCGTTATATTTATTCCAATCTCAATATTTCTCAGTCGCCCTGGGCGGAATTTGATAGGGAGAATTTAGTGTTGAAAGAGTGGCCGACCGACGGGTGCCTTGGGTTTCGTTATCCTGGCTGGCATGGCGGGAAGGTTCTGCTTCGAGGGATCCTCCAGCACATAAAAACAAACCGACGCAGGTCGATAGCGAAACCCGCCCAATATATGATCCAACTGGAACGTGCGGAACTTGGTCCTTCAACTCGGTTCTCAAGAAGGTTCGGTTCACGAAGTTTTTTCCGACTCAAGGTTTCAAAGGAAGTTTTACGAGATGTGGACTTCGATACGTTCTTTCAACGACCAGTCATCCTTTGTGGCGATGTATTCAGGGCGTTCTACGCCAAAGATACCAATGCTTTCTATTTTCGAACCAATGAAACCTATAATGAGAAGACGGGCATTTCCCCTGGGATCTCGAGCCCTGTGAGTTTCTCAATCGTAGATTTTCTTGAGTGGCACAACCCCATCGAGCACAACAAGAACCAAGTGAGTTCTAAACCCTCTCCTACCATTCTGGTATTGAAGGAGCAATTCAGACCTTGGCGAAGTATGCCTCGCGGTTCAGCCTTGGGTTGTCAAACTCAGCCCCTGGCCTTTCGTTGGACTCGTCTCAGGTGATCGATATCGAGGACGTCAGTAAGAACCTATTTCACTTTTAAGCATTCCCATTGCTGATCCAAGTCACAGTCTCAAGTTCTGAGTCTAGGTCTGATATGACAGACGGAGCTGGGCTCATTAATGATGCCGCCCTCCTTGCACTACACAATAACTTCCATTGGCCAGTCTACCCAACAGCTATCCAGATCCGATTTGCCGGATCGAAGGTAAAACCTTTTCAACCCGGTTTGCCAGAGGCCCTTTAAATATGTGTCCCAGGGCATGGTTTCGCGCCACCACTCAGACCGCGATAAAGAGCCGCGTATCTACTTGCGAAACTCGCAGAAAAAGATACAATACCCCACAACTCCCTCGATTGATACAGCAAAGTCTTCGATCGATGTCCTTCGCGCATCGAACACACATGCAACTTGCCGTCTTTCCGTGGAGACGATTGTGAACCTGGCGGAAAATGGGGTACCGAGCTCGGTTTTTATTGACCTACTCAAACAAAACGGAAAGGCCTTGCTCACGGCTTTTACTAAGTGGGATATCCCGGATGCAATGGTCGAACTCTATAAGGTGGTGGGTCGTGAAGGTAGGGTGATGGCTGCTCGGCGAGCCCGAGAGAACATCGCGAATGCACGAGTTCTTGGATACTCGAACAGGTCACCCGAAGAGGACTCGGATGATGAAGATGGCCTCCCTCAAGATACCTTTTCCGAGCGTTCAAGTGCATGGTGGCCAGATGAAATTAGTGGAAGTCCTTCAACACTCGAAGAAACCGTGCTGAACCTGTTAGCCAGTGGATTTACTCCCTCCAAGTGCCCGATTTTGGCTGCAAAACTGCGAGAGGTCATCAAGTCTCAACTGTTATCTCACATCCGTCACCTTCGCATCGATGTTGAGATGGCAGCGACAGCCTTTCTTATCCCAGGTAAGCCCTGTGCCTGATGGATCAACTTTCATTCGTGACCCTACTTTAAGACCCATTGAACATCCTCGAACCAGGAGAAATTTTTTTCAAAAGTTCAAATAGGATCCTCACAACGCCCGATGGTATTAAATCCGACGTTGTCGTCGGCGATGTACTTCTGGGGAGAAACCCAACGAAGCTCCCAGGAGATGTCCAGAAGGTAAAAGGATGACGCCTCGTTTTTGGATTACACTGACCAGCTTCAGTGGAAGGCCGTCTTTCGACCAGAGCTTTTCCACTTAACAGATGTCATCGTCCTCTCCGTGAAAGGGGACAGGCGTGCAGCAGACTTTCTTGCCGGTGGTCCGTTCCCCTTCTTGTTTTGGGAAATCTATATAACGTGCTGGATAGGCGACTACGATGGCGACAAGGGCTATCTGATTTGGCACCCCAGTCTTGTATCACCGTTCACGAACCCGCCTGCCAAGGACTCCCAAGAACCGGAGAACATGAAGGAGAGGTATTTCGCCCAGGGGATAGAAAGGGTCTCGACATTCCTAGAGTTGACAAAGGATTGCACTAAGGAAGAAAAATATCGACGCCTCCTTCCACATCTCCTTGGGGCCCTTCGGGATACGACCCTCGTCGGTAAGTATTCCAACTACCACGACTGTGCGGTGTACACACTTGGTTACAAGCACAAAGAAACTATTCGGCTTGCGCATATGTAGGGTTTCCCGGCCCTCTGTTCGCCGTTCGGTTGACCGGAACTTATCTTAGGTTCTGTATGGTACTTGACGCCTCAAAAAGCGGGCTGTCAGTGCTTCCCAATGTCCTTCGGGATGATGCGGAGTACAATGGCTCCTTGAACTGGAAAACCAGGCTCAAGAAGAAGAAGGATAGCAACGAGACCTTCGACAAGGACGCCAACAACCATTTTTTTTCGCGTAACCTTCCACCTTTCGTCATGGATGTCCTCTGTGCGGCAGCCGAAAAAGAGTACGATGAACTCTATAGTCTGGTCGAAAAACTGTTCCAGAACATCGAGACAACTGGAAGGATGAAAGTGGACGAAGATCTGCAAAGACCGTGGCAGGAGCAACTCAAGCTTTGCACTGAACAAAACCCGCACCGCAGGCGCGAGCTTGACAAAATCGAAAACCATGTCAAGCAGGTGCGTCAGGAATGGGAGACTCAGTTGAGACCCCAGGGCCCGAAACACCAGCGGTTTACAGACCTTTCCATCGAACTTCGCCAAGACGTTTTGCGCGACATATCCAGAAAGTTCCACAGCTATCCAACTCCGGAGGATGTTGGGCTCTCTCAAGCCGATATCCAGTTTGCACGAGCGTCATATGCCTACATCCACGACCGGACTCAGAAGAACGGTGGCTTCACCCGGTTCCCCTGGGATGTTGCCTTCCGACACCTATGTGAGATCAAAGCACGAGCGACAGAGACACAGATGCCGGTCATCGACACCTTTTATAGCCGTGCCCATTTTAAATGACGAACGCATCCATCGTATCCACCGCTGTACATAGTGTATCTATAATGTGATCGACCTGGTGTATTTCTAGCCCGTTGTTGTACCATCTACTGTACATAGCACTTATTATTTCTTGACACGGTTTGGGAAGAGCTTCATCCAACAAACAGCCATGATCAGCCCAGCCTCGTAGTTTGTCCTGCGTACCGAAAGAACTCTGAACGGTTTCTAATGCGACTGGCGATCTTACAGATATAGTAAGATACGAGCCATCCCTTGCAATGAACTGCCGCGAAGTGATAGCGTGTTCAACGAGCAGCTTTCAAGTAATTCATTCGACATTCCTCTCGAATATTTGCGACAAGGGTGATTCGAGCCTGGTTTGCCTGGAGAGGTTATCAGAACGGTTCAGCGCAGGTGACGGCTGATTAGCCCGGCCAAAGTCATTGGGGTGGCCTTCAGAGGGCTGCGACGAGATCCCAAAGAGGGATCCTGATTTCAACAGCAAGCAAGGATGACATGAGAAACCACGGCCCGCAATTTGGAGCTAGGAACAGCACAAACGTGAAGATTTGAACAGCAGATAGTGATGGTCGTAAACCAGGAGAAGTTTTCAGTCGCCTGACCACTACGAAAGAACTTCAGGAACCACCAGTGGCAGGACATGACGCAGTGGCGATTTAACCTTTGACGTGTGGGGAATGGACCGCGTAGATAAGACTGTATTGAAGATTTTCGGATGGACAGATACCGAGGTGGTGTCGCAATATGGCCCAGGTGAATGATTTTGGCCAAAGAAAGGTAGGAAGTATGGTAATTGACCGATTATCTCCTACATTCAGCGCATCTGTCCGTAGTTCATCGATTGGGGCGCATGGGCTAAGGAATCATGAGGATATGAACGTTGCGATAAGAGGTTCACAACTTACCTCTCAAAATGAATTCCGTTGTGACCGTGTCACAGTTTCCTCTTCCGTGAGCGCCGGGCAATCCCCGACCTGCCCGACTTCTATGATCAACTACATCCTCCTAGTCTCTCGCCAAGGTAAAAATCCGTTCTTCATCACCAACGCCCTGGAGTCTCATGGTGATGCACGACGCCAGGAAAGGTCCGACTGGCGAAATGGTTCACAACTATGCCGCTGAAGGCGAAAGCGAAGATCGTCAAGGACGTAACCCAGCTGGTGCTCGCTCGCCGGACGCGAATGTGTAACTTCCTCGAGTACAAAGGTAATACGTTCTCAGCGCCCGCACGGAACTCTGGCATGACCATGAGGCGATGCGAATAGATACCAAGGTGGTGTACAGGCGATACGCATCACTATTTTTCGTCTGCGGGATCGGGTCCAATGACAACGAGTTGGTGACGCTCGAGATCATTCATCGCTACGTGGAAGTTCTTGACCGGTACTTTGGCAATGTGAGCGTTCAGAGGATTGTTCAGAGCTGAAATTGACTAAACTAGGTCTGTGAATTGGATTTGTGGGGACATCGTTGATGCTTCATGGCATGATACTGAAAACGTCGCCGGCAGGATCTTCAACTTCCAAAAGGCATATGCGGTGCGTTTCAGCTCCACAGGATTGGGAACGAACCTGACCTTTCCATCTTGACCCTTCAGATTCTAGATGAGTTAATCATTGCAGGAGAGCTTCAGGAATCATCGAAGAAATCCGTGTTGCGTGTGGTTCGTTCAGATGATCGTTGTGCGTCATTCGAACCCTGAACTAACTGGCACCAATAGGTGACACAATCCGATTCTGTGGAAGAGCAAGAGAACTCTGAAGATACGATGGCCCGTCTGGGTTCTCGCAGTGGTTAGACCTTCCTCATTCGTGGTGATTGTATAACACTTTGGATTTCCTTTTTTTGATCAAGGTCCTATGATGTAACTATACGGCAAAGGTGAAAGATGCTGTCGGCGTGAACTTTCGAAGGACGGGGATAGCATGGTGTTGGGGAGATACGGCAGATGTGATGGCGTTGGGGTAATGCAGTACAATCCAATGTAGACTATTCTAGAGCACTGCCTAGAGTATGGAGCTTGATGTTCCCGCAAACGACAAAAAACGAGCGATTCCGAAGCGAGCCCGGATCGATGGAGAACTCCGACCGCCTTTTCGGCCGATGGGGAGGCTGGACCGAGGAAACAGCGGGGCGGCTGTGACAGAATTGATTTTCCAAGTGATTTTCATTTTCCGGCTCGCCTCAGGTCCATTGCTATCGTCCAATCACAGCCTTGTCATCTCAACAAGGACAAATATTATCCGGTCACCCCTTAAGGAATGAATTTATAGCACTACCCATCCTTGTCTTCTCTGTCTTTTCATCTTATCTCCTCATCACTCGACTGCCATGGCCCAAACTTACCGTAACGACCTCCTTGCTCCCTTCCTCGCTCTTCCCCAGGGTGACAAAGTTCAGGCTGAATGTCCGTACCTCCTAAACCCTCCCCTCTTACATCCCTGACGACCAGTTATTAGACGTCTGGATTGACGGTGATGGTGGCCTGCGTTCAAAAACCACCGTATGTTGCTACTGCTGTATGCTTTTTTCATCCAGTCTAATCCATTCTCCGTAGACTGTTTCCAAGAAGGTGACCGACATCGGCCAGTTGCGGGTTTGGGACTTTGACGGTTCCTCCACGAACCAAGCTCCTGGAAACGACTCGGATGTCTACCTTCGCCCTGCTGCCATCTTCAAAGATCCTTTCC
This sequence comes from Pluteus cervinus, assembly GCA_004369065.1. Lineage (NCBI taxonomy): Eukaryota > Fungi > Basidiomycota > Agaricomycetes > Agaricales > Pluteaceae > Pluteus > Pluteus cervinus. The sequence continues at coordinate 184,116 of ML208261.1, forward strand.
GTGGCGGCGACAACATCCTAGTATTGGCAGAGACTTACAACAACGACGGAACCCCTAACCGAACAAACTACCGCCACCACGCGAAGAAGGTCATGGACCAGGCCAAGGATGAAGTTCCTTGGTTCGGTCTCGAACAAGAATACACCCTCTTTGATGCAGATGGTACTCCCTTCGGTTGGCCAAAGGGCGGTTTCCCTGGTCCACAAGGTCCCTATTATTGTGGAGCTGGTGCGTATGTTCCGCGTTTGTCATTTGTCGGCGATTGACGCGATTCCTCTTCAGGTACTGGCAAGGTCTTTGCACGCGATCTCATTGAAGCACACTACCGCGCTTGCTTGTACTCGGGTGTCAACATCAGTGGTATTAACGCCGAGGTTATGCCCTCCCAATGGGAGTTCCAGGTTGGACCTTGCGAGGGTATCTCGATGGGTGACCACCTCTGGATGGCTCGCTACTTGCTCATTCGAATCGCCGAGCAGTGGGGCGTCAAGGTTTCCTTCCACCCTAAACCACTCTCAGGCGACTGGAATGGTGCCGGCTGTCATACCAACTACAGCACCAAGTCGATGCGTGAGCCCGGAGGAATGAAGCACATTGAAGCTGCTATTGAGAAGCTTGCAAAACGTCATGATGAACATATCGCCGTTTATGGAGAGGATAACGATTTGCGCTTGACTGGCCGCCACGAAACTGGCCATATCAGCGCCTTCAGCCATGGTGTTGCCAACCGTGGTGCTTCTATCCGTGTACCGAGACACGTCGCTGCTCAAGGCTATGGATACCTCGAAGACCGTCGTCCTGCATCTAATATCGGTATGTTCTCGTCCTTTTTCCGAAATGACAGGAGTCATGACCATTTCCGCCATCAGACCCCTACCGTGTCACGGGCATCATCGTCGAGACCACTGTGCTCGACAAATAGACATTTTAATACGTATTAGTGCTTGCTATTGTTTATGAAAAAATTATTAGAAGTCTTTCGATAGGAATCAATGTTTTTGTATTCGCAACTTTACGACCATGTCAACCGCTCGTCTTCTCTTCTCTCCCAGCTCTGTGGAAGAGGAAAACTCTTTTAAATTGATCGAACTGCCCTCAAACTTAGTAAACATTCTCGAGAACACGAATGAGCTGGATTCAATAAGGTCGGTGGGATAGTGGATCACCTGTACTTTCCTTTGACGCACCCCAAGCTTCACCATAAAAGGCCGGGGGCCGGATGATGCAGTACTCTGCACGAAGGACAAAACCTTTGCACTCCGGTCTGTTGTTCTGTCCAACTCCGTTCTGGTCGTTTCACCACCTCCCGACGACGGGAGTCTGGACGATGATGTCTCGCAGAATACCATGGTCATCCGAGACCAGGTGAAAGAAATTTTGGAACTTGTTCCTGCCGTTCCCAGGGTGCATAAACTTGCGCATTCGCTCCGTGGAAGAGAGTACGAAGGTCCCGAAGAAGAATCACAAATAGACATTCCTGTGAGTGTGTTTGGGTTGTTGAACGCATTCCCTGTCATCCTGACAATTCGGAATATATGGTGCATAGAAATTTACACTCCAGAATGCAAAGGAAGAGGTTCAGGCCAGCGATGTAGAGTTGATGCAAGGCCTTAAGGAGGCACGAATCCTGAACATCAATGGTACAGTATCATTCTTCGTGAAACTAGGAGAGTTCCTTTCCCATTAGATCTTTGGTTGACATTGATCTAGGGGAGCTCCGACCGATATCACAAGTATATTTGGCGAGCATACTAGAACTCATACTCAACCTCCTTGTGTCACTCTCCTTACCGCCAAATGCGGTTTCCGTGGAAACTTTAACGTCCGTTTTAGCGGATGAGCACGAAGTGCCGCGGCCTGTTTCAACACAGGTTATGGCGTGGTTTGGGGAGATCCGAGGCGGCAAATGGAATATGGACGTCAAGGAAATGGTGATGGAGGCGGGGTTAGGTATTCTCAGGAATCACAAGGTACGGGTCTCACGGAAGGCCTAATTTTGAGGGGTTTACGCAGTGTTTCCCATTCGACAGGATGAACCCGTTGAGAAGGAAGTGTTATTAGCCAAGTGGGCGAGTATTGTGGGTGACACCTTTGAGAATAGTATCTCCTTGGACCTTCTCGCTGTGAGTCAAGCTCCGTTCTACGTCCTCTTCATTATGCCGTGTTTCAAAAGTGCTTGGACGGGACTAAGGCGATTTGTACAGGGAAACTATCTACTGACACCCGGAAATGCGCCAACGTTGAGCTATTTTCCGAGGTCTTCTCTCCCAGTTGATCCAAGCGCGAGATTCCGTGACCTCTTTCTCACCAGAACACGGTGGAAGGTGGAAGATATCACGCCATTTCTTTCAGATATCGCCGTTGACACGAAAGAGCGAGACAAGCTGCTTCTAAAGTATGCGAGGGGTGTGACGGATGCAGGTGGATTGTGGTACACGGCTCGCGCACAATACAGCGCCTGACGGATAAATCGTTCAGGTCTGTCATCGCGGTCCTGGAATTTATATAAAGACTCCGGCCTGCTAGCCGCTTCGTCGAACTACCTCCATAACCGCATGGGCCAAGGAAAACACGTCGGTGGAATAAAAACTATGGAACCTATGATAGCTATCGTACCCGATATCCTGAAGAACAAATGTATAATCTCACTGTACGGAGATATTGTAAAAAAGTACGCAGCAGTGAATACGAAGACTGGGACCAGCAGTGATTAGTACGGAAGTCCTGGTATTACACAAAAAACACAACCTCGAGGCAACGAAAGAAACACAACAACGCTCATTAAACTTAACTCCCTTTCAGTTGCTTGGCCGCTCGTGTTTTCAAACCCTTGGTCAAATGCCTCACAGGCTGTGGCCGGTATTCTTCGTCCGTGGGGCTGAGCTTTCGCTTCTTTCTACCTTTCTCAACCTTCGTATGACCGCTTCCTGCCAACTGGCCAGTAGGGTTGGCACGAAGTCGCTTGACGAGTTCCCATAGGGACTTTCCAACCGTGCTATTATTTCGAATGTCCTGATACTGGGCCCGAATGCCTTGACGCAACGAATGTATGGCGGTGGCTTGATTTTGGATGTTTTCGGTTCGAAGGACATACAGAAGTACGCCTACACCACCAGTTGAACGGACGTCGATCAGAAAAGAGGAGTGTAGCTCACCAATGAAGATAAATTCGACAGGCGCCAGTCGTTTGCCTATGGACCTGAACGCAGTGCTAAGCGCAGGACTTGATGCAATATTCCAGAGCTGGCGCAGCACAATATCGATATCGGATTTGAATTGATCTCCAGGCTTGTCCACGCGAACCAACCACTTCTCAATTTTCTGTGCAGTCGGCAATGCCTCTTCCTCGACTCCATCGCAGCAGTAAACAAGGTGAGCAATATTTTGGAAGTTACGACCTCGCTTCGTGTCCCATTCGAGGAGTTCCGAAAGTCCACCTTCAACAGACACATGACGAGACTCGAGATCAGAGATCCACCTGAAATTAGACGTTTAGACGCGCGTTGAGACAATGATCAAGAATAATTTACTCTGCCCAGGGTGATGAGATAGCCTGGAGTTTCTCTGGGCGCCTATTGAGCCTGAAATAAACAGGGGAATGACGTCGTTTACACACCTGCTGCTGTTAGTGTCATCCCGAGCTGCACTCTCTGGAAAATATCACGTTCCATTGCCGGTGAAAGGTCCAGGTATTCAACTGAGTGGAGTTGATTACCGATGTACAAGCCAAGTAAGACTATTGCGTACCACATGTTATTTGCTTTGTTGCGAATTGCTGCTTGTATGCCTCTGGGACTTCGAGACGAGAGGTTTTATTGTTCTCCGGGAGTACATAGTAGTAGTTCTTTTTCGTCTTCACGTCTCTATCTGTCGTTGGTTGTTCAGGGTGCGAGTGCATCCTTGGAGCGTGTGGGCTTACGAGGAATCTACAGAAGGGGGTCAAAAGTCGCGTTCAAGGTCTTCGTGAAGAGTGAACAAACCTGTCCATCAAAGAATTTCTGAATTGAAGTCAACCGCTGATTCAAGACCGACAAAGTTATAGTTAATACCAAAGGTTAAGACAATATTATACACACCTGCTTTCCATCTACGCATATCCGAATTTCCTCTCCTTCCTCGTCCTTCCTAACAGCAAACACCACAGGGGGAATGTAGAAGTTTCGGAATACAGAATCTATAAGGCCAACTTGTTTTGATTCCGGCCAAACGACATCTGCAAATCGTTGGATTGACATGACGCGATGGTGGCAAGAATACTTACCACGTTGGTAAGGTGGATTCAGGTCTATGACTCCATCGTGTATTAGTTCTAGCATAGACGCGTTATCAAAACAATAAAGCGTAGACAAAGGTGGGCACATACCATGAAGTTGGGCGGTAGAGAATATCTTGGCCGATGGAGGGTTCAACGGATTTCGGATTTTGAACGAATTAACATTTTCCGAAGAGTCAGTGTCGTAACCATCATCTAGCTCGTCAAGTTCTTGGTCTTTATCCGCCGCCGCCGCCTCTATTGGTGGTAGGCTCGAAGTTGAGGCCTGCGTATTTTCCATGGCAAGAGAACGGACCGGCGAGTTGACCGTTGAGAAACCGTGACCTGCAGCGTTGCGCAATGTTGAAAATGAGGGTCCTAGGTAAATAAAACAGCACTTTCCCCGATTTGGGAACCAAACATAGGAGTCACTCTGAATATGAAGGAAATGGCGGTTCGGCGAACGCGTTAATGTGGTCACCACTCTGACTATAACCACGACCATGGCCGATACTTCTGACTTTAAGATTCCTTTACCAAGATTTATCCAGCTCATGACAACCAACGGTCTCTCAATGCCAAAAGCCATGGCAATCGCAGGGAAAATGCAAGTTTCACCAGCTTCATTCGAGTTTGTAAAATCCAGTGTTGACGAGGACATAGTTATAAGGAATTCAACACCCCCGCGAAGTTATGCTTGTTAACAGAGGTCAAACTAACGGCGCTGGGTGTCTCCGACAAAGAGGACCGTCGTGCTGCAGTGAAAGCAATCCGAAAAGCAGGTTATTCACCACCAAAACGAAAGCTTTCGGAGGGTACGACTGATAGCGCAGACGGTCCGTCGACTTCTGCTTCTACTCCCGCACCAGAGCAGAGCGTAAGTCTTCACACGAGATACTCTCCTCTCTTACACGCCCAAAGGTACCGTCACCTAAGAAAAGGCGAAAGGTCAATACAACGACGAATGAGTTCCTCCCTGAACCACCTTCAGCTGCTAATTCGAGGAGCTTTGATTTTAATGAAATACTTGACGAGGAGGTAAGCACCTAAACCGCGCCCTCCGTTCTAGTGCACATATGGGAACCCAAAGGTCCTACGCACAAAGTCGGCTGTTGTCAATCGCGCACCAGTTATGACAGCCTGGTGTACTGTCGTAGCTGAGAGGATGGGGTTTAAACGCGAAGAAGCTTTAAGCATAGGTATCGTGGGTCACCTACCACCTCGTCAGAGACTGACTGGCTTCAGCGACGGTATATACTGAGATGAATGCCATCTCCAAAGGAATTTCTCTTGGGCTAGTCGAAGATAAGAAAGGGAAAGGACTGGAAGCGTCGCGAGAAGGAACGCAGCCATTCATTGAAATTATGGGTAGACGGTGAGGATTCAGCTCGTTCATGTTGACCCACCACTAAACGACCTCCCTCTGACGCACAAGGGTGTAAGACGCGTTTAGACTGCACAGAAAACTTCCGCTCACCTTGTTCCAGGCCACTGTTTAAGTCACAAGACCAGCAATGGTGTGCACTTTCAAACGGTACCCCAATTGATCCGACGGCGGCGTTCTCCTACATCACCCGTTCATTTCGTCAGACAACACCCCATGTCATGGGCTCGTTGCGTCTGTTGGCCGACTCGTTTTCACCGCAGGAGCTGAACAAGAAAGGTTGGGGCCTCTATGCTGAATTTAGACCAATAGTGAATGGATGGGGGAAGCGATCCGAACTCAAATACTCGACAATTCTGGATTTGCGATCAAAGAAGGCAGAAGCTGGTGCTAAACCTCCCACGTCCACTCCCAGCGCCGAAAATCTCGTCAAGTTTCAGGATTCGGACTCGGTCGAATGGGTTGACGTGGCACAGGAGTCACTGGAAGAATATGAATTAGTCCCTGATCCGAATACAACTGGAAGCAATATGTGACAGGATATCAGCACAAAGGCGGGGTCATACTCTTGGCGTTGGACGCTACGGTAGTGTAGTCTATGGGTTTCTATCGGCGGAGAAGCTACGAAGACGAACTAAATATGTCGGTTGTTCAATCATTCATAGCTTTTTGATGATAGCGGCTGTAAAATCAGATGTTGTCGCGGAACCTGTATTAATATATAAGTTAAAAAGATGATAGGGATACGTCGAAAACATACCACCCATGTCTGCGGTCCTGACTTTGCCTTCATTAATGACGTCGAAGGTAGCACTTGCGATGCTGTTTGCAATGGGGTCAAGGCTACAGGTGATACCTGTTAGGCTCCGGACTTTCAGAAGGGATGAAACACTAACCCGAGATGTCTCAACATCATGGTTGCACTGAGGACCATGGCAGCAGGGTTAGCACGGTTGGTGCCCATGATATCGCTAGCCACATGACGACATCCCGGTTCGAAGAGGGCGTATTCCTGCGGACATCAGCATCTCCGGACTGTGGCCGACAACGAAAACTTACCCGTCCTACGTTACAACCCGGGACGATACCAGGCCCACCTACAAGTGCGGCGCCAATATTGGAGACGATAGCACCGTACAAATTGGGCATAACCATGACATCGAATTGACTTGGACGAGCAACAAGTTGCATAGAACTGTGACAAGACGGTAAATGATAATTTTAGTTGCAAAAGGCTATGCACTGACGTGTTGTCAACAATCATGTCGTTGAACTCGATGCCGGAAGACTTGTATTCCTCCGCCACCCGACGGAAGGTGTTTAGGAACAAACCATCACCGAGCTTCATGATGTTTGCTTTGTGGACGCATGTCACTTTCTAACGATTGGGATAAGGTACTGTCAAGAATGGATGGGGCAGATGAATCTTACCTTCCTGCCGTTCTTGAGGGCAAAGTCAAATGCGAATCTAATAATACGCTCCGCCTTTGCCCGAGTGGAAACCTTCAAGCTCTCGACGACACCAGGATAGCTCTGGTGCTCAAGCCCCGAGTATTCACCCTCGGTATTCTCTCGAATAATAGCGAAGTCGACATTTGAATGACGAGTAGGGAATCCGGGGAGAGATTTACACAGCACGACCGAGGCATAGATGTCGAGTTGCTGGCGCATCGCCACGTTCCAGGAAATATGACCATGTTGCGAGATCGGTGTGAACAAGATACCTTGACGATCTTAGAAGGACAGAAGGAGATTAAGAAGGAGCGTACCCTTCAGTCCCACTCTATTTCGCTTCAAACTGTCCATGGCCTGCTTGAAAAGGGCTTCACCGGCGGACGACATGCCCGAAACGTCGTATTGCTCCCACTCAATGGGAGCATTCACATACTCAAATATCTCCTTTACTGAGTCTGTGATTTCTGCACCAATACCATCCCCGGGAATAAGTGTAACCTGATGAACTGTGTGATACGCTGGCATATAAATGATAGGAGAGTCGACGTACGGTATATACACCACCGTATTTGGTGGTTGGCTATTAAAACAGCGTGTTAGTTTTCTTCTCGTGGGATTACAGACAAGAACTTGCTCTTTGAGTGACCCTCGGAAACCCAGCAGCAAGAGTAGTCGCTGCACGCTGGGAAAAGAGGTAAGGGTCGGGTTTTGGCAGCCCAATTTTTTTTCAAAGACGTACAGCTTGAGCTGAGAGGGGACGAGAAGCGGCAGAAATTGCGTTGCGCAACATCACAGACGTCGGCGAAGGAGCAGGGAAAGAAGAAAGGACAAGGAAAGTGGTGACGATAAGTTGTTTTGGCAAAAGTGTTGGCAGATATTCAGTTACCTAATATGATGCAGTGCACGTGTGATCAATTTTTTTCGTTCGGGTAGCTCGCTTGATCGGAATCGGGTGGTCAGGTTCTACGCGACCGTGTCGGGCACAGGCCGTGGGTCGTGAGCGCTGCGTCTGGTTGCCTTTTATTCCCTGCGTGATCCAAGTACGTCCCAACCCCCTCCGTGCTTGGTTCCATGGCCCCTGACCTCGCTGAAAAACCATACCCAGTCCATCGTTATACCCTCGACTTCTATCTCCTTCTCCTTCTCGTTGTTCTGCCCCTATGGTCCCTCGTTCCACTCTCTTGGGGTTTTGTTTTATTCTCTGTGTATACCGGAAGCTATTGGCAGCATTCCTGGACCCGTTGCGCCTTCGTCCTTGCTGCATTGTGTGAGGTACGTACCCTAGTGACTCTCTGCCACGCGTACTCAACTCGACAACGTGTCCGTAGGTCGTGTTTAGTGCATATTACTACTATCTCTCGTGTCGTCAGGCTGCACCATCGCCCCTTGGTCCCGGGAAACAGCATGAAATCAAACTTGCCTACACCCGGCTGCTAAAGACCGGACTTGCAGACCTCCCTGAAGACGGCCACGATGAAGAGTCTATGAACGGCCCACGTGCGGGCAGTCCGGCGGAACCTATCGTCCATCTCGATCAGGATGACCCAAGGGCAATTGATTTCCGACATTGCTTGCGGACATGGTTTTTCAAGGCGCCATGGTCATCTATTCGCTTAGCCGAATTTCGGAAATGGTTGTACTGGGCCATGTTCAATGCAGATCTTCCTCCAACGGACCAGATCCCCCATAGCTATCGTACTGCCCTCGACGAGGCTTTAGATCTTCTCCAGAAACGTTGCGGCATTACCCTCGAGGAGGGTTCCAACCCGGAGACCGAATTTATTCGATTGAGTCGAGATCCCCTCAAAACATCGTTCCGCCCTCTCCTCCTCTACGTTCTCGTTTATTGTGTCAACCGTTATCTCCGGCGCACGTTTCGACACAAGTACAATCTCCGGTATACCCTACACAACGGACTCGAGTAAGCTCCCTCCGAGTTACACGGTTCGGTTGCCTCTAACAAAATCTATCTACTAGGTGCCTCATCCGCATACCAGAAAATTGGACTGTATCGACCGGAGCTCGACCCCTCGTGTTTATTCATGGCCTGGGACTAGGACTTCTACAATATACCCTTCCACTTTCCCAGCTAATCACATCCTTTCCCACCCGACCTATACTTATCTTACTGCAACCTCAAATAAGCCAAGACTTCTTCCACCCCCAATACTTGAAACCTATACCTCGTGATGAGATGACCGATTCATTGGCTTCTCTCCTGATCGACTTGGGATGGGTTGATAAGTTGAAACAAGACAGTCCGGACAGCGACGACGACGACGCCCCTCCTAATAAAGGTGTAACGATGCTGAGCCATTCCAAGTACGTCCCAGCCGTCTTATACGCATATAGCACTCACTCATACTCGTCTAGTGGAAGTGTTACTCACGCGTGGATGCTGAAAAGCCACCCTCGAATGATCACACATTCATGTTTTGTCGATCCTGTGACTTTCTGCCTTTGGGAAGGCGGTAAGTCAAACACCTTCGAATCTATTTCTATTTTCATGATATTGATACACGCTCAGATGTTTGTTATAATTTCGTTTATAAACCCTGTCGCACAGTAAGTATCCGGCGGATGTCCCACTATAAATACATTTTTCTCACTCGAGCTCACAGGGCATAGAACTAATAATGCGCTATTTCGTGAGCACCGAACTTGGTGTTGCTAATTGTCTTCAACGACACTTCGATTGGGCGTCCAGCTCGCTTTTCTTCGAAGAAATACCCAATGCACGAGATCCCGCTAGAGCCTTATTTTTATTGGGAGGAAAGGATGACATTCTGCACGCAGAGGTACGCGAGGCTTGTGTTCCCATCCTCGAGTCAATTCGACTTCTGACTTCTGGCTATTCTCAGCGTGTCAAACGATACCTCACATCGCACGGTGTTCGTGAAGGGTTGTGGTACGACCCAGAAGCTCGCCACGGACAGGCCTTGATGACAGGAACTCCTGGATTCCAGCACATCAAGAACTGGCTTGCCAGCCATTAGACAAAGTGATCTAACCCGCACTGAACAATATCACGATTCTGACGCCTAATATGTCATTTGTTCGACGATCTCTTCCATATTAATGTGCTTTCATTCATATTGCAGTATCACGGACACTCCTATCAAGTTGATCAAGGAAGTTTTTGTATCGATGCCCCTCATGTAATGTTGGATTTCATGTTATGGTCTCGAGCAGGACACCTATTTATATATACCATAGATAAATGTCTATAATATTATCGCTTCTCGTCCAGTAAAATCGGGATTGCCGAGGATACAATTTCCACACAACCATCTATATGCGAGGTTCACCAGGTCGTCTAATTCTGATTGCCTCGGAATCAAACTGATCCCCTTCTGCAGCGTCGAACAGCCGACTCGAGTCCCTGCGCCACCCAATTGCAAAACAACACCAGGTAACTTGGCCGACTGTCGGCCGGTGTACCTTCCGTCTTGCAACACCCCGGGCCCAAGTTGTATGAATTCTCGGGCTGAAGCTACAGTATATGGGGTTGAACCTTCTCTTTCAGAAGAGACACCAACGGCGCGTCGATCATGATGCAAATGATAATTCTCCTCTACGCGTCCGCGAAGCTTTCGAGGCGGCGCTTCTGCTGTTGATGATATCACCGTCGTCGTGATGTTCATCCGGCCTTTTAATTAGGGGTGGGAAGAGCGGATCACTGGCGCAGTTGGCCGACGCTATTTTCCTCTATTTGTTCTTGGTACGAGGACCTCCTAAACTCAGCGGTCGAACGATTCACCACCTCTACCACACCTACTACCATGACCACTCTCACTCAGGCGGTACCCCAATCGATTGACCCTTCAAAGCGTGCGGAATTCCTTTCCATTCTACAACGATTCATGCATGTCGATGAACC